>JAVKPL010010974.1:0-47463 GCA_032173675.1 Gastrolobium villosum | reverse complement strand
GTTGTAACCAAGTGCAGAAACAGAAAATAGCGATTAGAAAATATACGGGTTGAATACATTTGTAACAAGCTAGGTGCTCACAATATATACTCACCAGCTTGAGGGGGAGTGTTAGAATAGGAAATATAATATGTACAGATTTGTATAGATTGCGTTCTTATTTGTAAATATTCTTTTCCTTATATAGGATTTGGGTTAGGTCTGGGCTTCTCACTTAAACCCATTAGGGTCTCTATATATTGTATCTCTTTGTATCAATTTAATACACAACATATTATTTCATATTCAAGTAGACCAAACCAATAACTGCATAAAAGCCAATTTATAACTTGTGAGGATAGAATGTTCAGGAAGGGTGGGTAATGTCCTTTTATAATTAATTAATTAATTAAAATCCTGGGAATAACCAATGGGGATTGTTTTTCTCATTTAACATGGGAGAAAAACAATCTCCTACACACATAGAGAGGAGAGAGAATAAAGGAGAGAGAGAAAATTTAAAGTGGGTCCCACATCCAATTTGTATCTAGTGCATGAGATAATTATTTTCCATAACTAATTCCTACTTCCTAGGAATTCATTTTCTAGACTTGAACCAGAAGCAAGCAGAAGTTTAACATTCTACACGTCATATTCCTAGGAAATCAAATTTTATTTAAGAAGCTAAAAACCATCCTTTTTTTATTTAAGAAGCACTTAGCCCAGACTGATCCTTCAGATCTTAAAATTCAGTAATACCAGCATCCTTTAACCCTGTGATCCCCATCATTTGCAGTAATGCCACAAGGGACCCAAAGAGGTATATCCACTACAAGATGCATACAAAAAGCCACCACCAATTGTCAAAAGCAAAAAGACAAAATTACAAAAAAGATCCAAGAACTCCAGACTTAAGAAACCACTAATACATCAATTTCTGAACCTTACAATGCCTAAACCTATCGCCAGAAAATTCTGGAAGACTACAACACAGAAAAAGGTCATGGTCGTTTGGTTATTTTTAAACCCATCACATCAAGAGCAAACTAAACACCCACCAAATATATATATATATATATGTATATATATATATATAGGTAGGATAGCATACCGGTGTCAAATTTCAAATTTGACACCTCATATGAGAGCCGTTAGATAAAAAAGATCAACGGCTATGATTTGTAAGCATGTGACACCGTTGATCTTTTTTTATCTAAGATGTGTCAAATTTGAAATTTGATAACGGTGTCAAATATATATATATATATATATATATATATATATATATATATATATATATATATATATATATATCATTGTTTATTTTTTTTTTTTTTTTGGGTAATTTTCTTTTTCCCTGTCTAATTAAGCACAATAAAACATCAGCAAGAAAAATATAGTCATACAAGTATCAAGAGCCCATTTCTTTTGGTAAAAAAAGTCCTTATTAATTAAAAATGTTTAAAATTGTTAGAAATAATAAAATAAATTTTTATAAGCCCCCCAAAAAACAGTTTTAGTACTTTTTCAAATTTTAGAAATGGTAGCTTCCGAAAAAAAAAAAAAAAAAAAAAAACTATTTTTTTTTTCAAAGCTTATCCAAACACACCCTAAATTACCTTTCGATCACCAAGCATGGGTGTCAAGCCTCCAGGAAGATCCTTCTCAACAGTGGCAAAACCACTTTTTGGATCACTAGTTTGTCTGCCAATAAAAGGACAAAAATATACATCAGAATATTAACTAAACATAAGAAAGAAACGAGAGAGGATAGAAGCAGCTACTCAGAACTATACTTGCTATGTTTATTTAATTTTTTTGAGATTTTCGAAAGCTTTAAAAAAATGCAAGGTCAAGCACAAAAGCTTTTAATCTTACTGGCATTTCCTTGGGAAAAATAATAAAAATGTTCCATTAAGCTTGAAATCCTAACACAATATGATGCTTGGTGATACTTCAACAGTAGTTAATTCCAGATAGCAGCACGGAATATGGTTCATTCCCAAAAGCAATAGAATGGATCATGAAGCAGCCAAATAATTTCGGATACACACATAATAAATGCTAAAAAAAGACATTCATCATTAATAGTCAAAATTCATAGCTTCAAGACACAATTAACTGTATATTGGAATTCAAACACAAATTAAAGCCTATGATTTTTGGAGATGAGAACTAACTCAATTTAAGAATTCCCAATATTAGTGTACAGTATGTTAGGGGTATACATGTAATAGCAGTCAGGGTTATCTTTGTAATTGTCTGAGTGTAATTAGTTAGTGAAACGAATTCTGTTAGATCAGAAATAGTGTCGTGGCTTTAGTTCAGCTCTATAAAGAGCTCACGTGTAAGTCTTTTACACAATAATGAAAATATGAAGAACTAATCAGTTTTCTCTCTCTCTCCCCTCTTCTCTGTGAACTTTCTTTCTCTTTCCTTCGTTTTCCTTTGGTTTTTCTGATGGTATTAGAGCTCTCTCTGAGGGCCTGATACAAGCTATATTCGTCATGCCTTCCGCATCTCTTTCTCCATCTCCGTCTTAACCGGAAACACAGCAACGGAGAACCATTCGTCGTCTCCATCACTGTTCAACCATCAGATCTCTGTCAAACTAACAGAAAGCAACTTTCTTCTTTGGAATCAGGTTGTAGTGGTGTAGAAGTCCAACATAGGTTTGCTATATAATAGAACCAATGTTGTGTAGTCTAAGTGTTTAACACAACAAAGATTACAATGATACCTCTTGGTTACTGATATTTAACACATCGAAATAAAGTACAACTCTTTAAGAGAAGGGAAAGAAAATAGTCTTAATTTAAGAAGCATGTGCCCCACTGCAGCTCTAACTTTTATCACCAAATCATGAAATGAAGTATGCGTGCAGTTTCTCATTTCATTAAACATAAAACATTTCTTCACTTCTTTCAAAACTTTGGGAATTATTAGTCTGTGAAGTTAAAAACATACCCTGGTTTGACATGACCACTAAGAACAAGATAGGGAGTCTTCAGACGAGCTTGAGCCTCCCTCATTCTCTCCAGAGACATTGATGGTGTATCTGAGCTCTTCATCTGCTTCATCTTCAATTCTTCTTGATATTGCTTCATACGTTTTTCTTGCTTCATTTTTCCAGGCCCTTTACCATGGAACTTGTGAGAAATCATCCGAAACGCTTCCTTAGGAGTCAACTGGAAGCAACAAAAGATAAGTGAAGTTCCATTAAAATTTGTAAACTGAAAGTTGGAAATGAAATGGTACTGAGCATAGGTACTGGTGGACATAAAAGATCAAACTCAGTAACTCGATGTGTAAGATTGGTGTCAGTCAGTACTTAAATATTATGAAATGAAATCATCCCAAACAAGAAAAAAGGAAAAACAATAAAAAATACGCAGGAGATTGGGGTAAATGATGACAGGTACATAAAATTGATGAACCACAATTTTATCCCAGAAAAAAATTAATAACAGTAATAATATAACAAGCCATACTTGCAATGCACTTTAACACCCAAATAGAAGTTTATGTCTCCAAAGTGTTATTTCTTAAGGCAAAAAACTTAGTGCTATAATAATAACCAAATATGACAAAGAAATATGAGGTCAAGGATGTGGAATACTTACAATTCTCCCAAATTCATCTGTCCTTTCAATGCGAATCTCCTTTTTCTTCTGTGATTCCTTTCCTTCATCATCTATGATCCCAACCAATTTGCTTTTCTTCTTGTCCATGTTTCTGCCACCCCACTCAATGCTTTCTTTAAGCGTCCCTCGGTCTTTAAGCAGTTTCAATGCACCTGACAATCCTTTCCCCACAGCAACTTCATGGATAGTTTCATCCGGAACTATCTCCTCTTTGTCTTCTGAATTGGGTTGTTCATCTTTATTAGTTTCATTAACTTCAGTCCATCCACCAGCCTCTTTGTCACTCTTTTCTTCATCCGGAACATTTGCCTCTCCATCATCATGCATGAAAACATCTTCACTTTCTGGTTTACGTGCTTCTGAAAAATAGAAAAGCAACATACTTCAGTTATACCTATTATCAGCTTTCCCTTTATATATTTTATAGACCAACAGTTCAACGAGCTAAAAAACATAGTTTATATTCAGAACGCCTACTATATTCAACTAATATAACAAAGAAAGATCACATCAAATTCAAATAATTATTGTGCCATTGACATAGACGTCAATAAGAAGAGCACATGGGAATTAAAGATTGAATAGAAGATTACCAAAAGAAATAACAAAAGAATTCCCACAATCCACAAATGACTACGTAAAATCAGCTGAGGTAGTATGAATTTCATTATATTAGAAATGCACAAATAATTAAATAAGAAATTACCTTCATCAATGTGGAGACCCCAGACAAATTCTTCCATCTCTGTGAAGACCACCTTGTTTTCTCGTGACTCTCCAGCTGATGAAGGGTTCTGATCATCTACAGTCTCATTATTATGATTTGAGGTGGCAAGCAATGCAATAGCTTGATGGGCAGATGTCCCTTCTTCCTCCTGCTTTTTAAGAGCTAATCTTCTCGCTTTCTCTAAGGATTTACGAAGATCCTCATCATCATCTGCAAAAACTGGAGTTTCATCTTCCTCTCTTTTAACATTAAGAGTTTGTTCTAGACGCAGTAATTTGGAGGCTTCATCTGCTTTAGCATAAGCAGACTGGTAAGCATTATTTCTCAACTCAGCCTCCAATCTTTCTTGCTCGTCTTTGATGGCTTGCCTCCTTGCATCTTTCCGAGAACCAAGGTCATCAACACCCAATCCAGAAGAGACGGCTTCAGCTTCAAGGGCATTGATGTCCAGCTTATCTTTCTTCCGCAAGGATTTTTTCTTCTTAGGCTTCTTAAATTGAAGCATTTCTTCCTGAGTATAATAATCTGATGACACCTTCCCAGATGAAGTTAGATCTTCAAAGTTATTCGAGGAAGCACCTGTTAACCTTCTTCGCAGCTGGCAATAGGAAAAAAAATATGCCTCAGCCAAAAAGAGAGCAAAATACATGAACATATGATATATTCATCTAACCAACTCAATTATGAGGAACAAATCCCAAGAGGAAAAAGTAGTAGGAAAAGAATAATCATTGGGCAGTCACATAAACAATGATATGAGACCATATTTTGATCACAGAAAGCTCATGACCCTAGAATAGTTGGAGCTCCATCTTTACTTGCTTCAAAAATATTTCATAAAATAAAGAAAAGTAAAACCTACCTCTTCAAGTTTCTTCTGGGCTTCACTTGAGAATCGTCCCCTTTCATCCAAAACTAAACCCTGAATAAAAGAATTGGATTAGTACAAGCATTCACAAAAACTACCTTGCTTAACATCAGTTGCTTCATAAGAAGAAAGAGTAGCAAACCTCTTCTGCAGCCGGATCATCATATTGTGGAAGTATTTTCTTCTCTGCAGATGGGTCATCATTGAACCTGAAATTGAGAGAGCAAGCTTCATAAGATTCTTCCAAATTCATGTTAATTTCTATTTCTGTTATTTCATTAATACATAGACAGTAATGATCATCTTACTTATCATCATATATGCCAATTTTCTTTTTTGCAGCTTTATAAGCTTCGTCCCGTTGTTTTTGTTCTCCAATTTCCACGTTCTCAAGCATATCAATCTCTGCTATGTGAGAACAAAAAACTCTATTACACAAAGAAGTGTGTCACTCACAGACTTCAAACTGGTATGATATTCAAAGTGCACCAAGCAGTTGTACCTTCATTAATGTCACCATCAGCAAGTATGGGCTGATCTTTAATAGTCAGAACTACTGTTCCGCCTTCCACAACTTTATCAAGGCCATGAAGAACTTTCACTCCCGCCAGGTTGTCTGTCAGATATTCATTATACAAGTGTATTTTACCAACCAGATTATTAACAATATAAACATGATTAACAACCCCAACCGCTATAGTGGAATTGTACGGCAGATAGCTAGATGGCCACTATATCGAAAATAATGGATAAAATGTAAATAGTTTATACCACACTCATACACATGCTCAAAAATAAAAAATTACACAAAATTAAAGACACATTCATCATTAGTTTGAACATACAATTATCATTAATCGAAGGCATAAGGAACTGAAGCCTGTGCTTGGAATTAAGAGTACAAATTGAAATTAAACAACTTGGTACAATTTCTGTCAAACTCAAACAACTTAATATTAAACATATCAGAAATCAAGTGAGAGAGGAAGAGAGAGAGTCATTGATTTACTTAGTGTTTTGATATTCATTGTGATCAATCGAATACAAAGACAGAGAGCTCTATTTATAGAGCTAAGGAATGATGAGTCAGCAGATAACAAACTCAAACAAACTAACTAAGCTTATAACAATAAGCCTAACAGAAAGGCTAGAAGGAATCTACTACAGCCAGTCTTACAGTAAGCATAATGCAGCTAAATACAACTGCACAAAACAGAAAGCTATGCTATTCTCTAATACCCACCCGCAAACTCAAGGAGGCTTGGAAAGAGAGCTATCCAAGACCTTGAGTTTGGACCTCAATTCAGCAAAACGGGCAGAAGATAAAGGATTGGTAAGAGTGTCAGCAATCTGGTCAGAAGAAGGAATATGAGAGACCACTAATTCCTTATTGAGAACTCGTTCACGAACAAAGAAGATAAAGGCAGAAACAGGACTTGCAGCATGAAACAGTAAACCATGTGAAACAGTTCGCTTTAAGTAGCGTAAGATCCTTTTAACAGCTGCCCAATGATCCACTAAGGGTTGGGCCATGAATTGACAGTCCTTATTCACAGCATAGTTGATATCAGGCCGAGTTATGGTAGCATATTGGAGGGCACCAACAATGGATGGACCTGTAAAGATGAGGATCTGGGTAATAATTTGAGCCAATCCGAGACAATTTACAGCTGCTGCTCATAGGAGAGGAGATGTCTTTAGCCTCTTGCATGGAGACCCTAGCAAGTAAATCACGGATGTATTTGGATTGTGACAACATTAAAGTATGTGAGGAATCTCTTCGGACCTCAACACCAAGAAAGTATTGTAGATTACCCAAGTCTTTCAAAGCAAACTGAGTATTAAGTTGTGAGATAAGATGAGTGATAAAAGGAAGGTATGTCCCGGTCACTATGATGTCATCAACATAGATGAGCACATAAATGCACCTTGAGGCAGAGCAAAATATGAACAATGAAGGATCACATCAGCTGGACTTGAAGCCAAAAGAGAGCAAAGAACTCTTAAGTTTGTCAAACCATGCACGTGGTGCCTGTTTGAGCCCATAGAGAGCTTTGTTAAGCTTGCAAACTAGAGTTCTATTGGAGTCTTCAAAGCCTGGAGGTTGTACCATGTACACTTCCTCTTGGAGATCACCATTTAAAAAGGCATTATTGACATCCAATTGTCTAAGAGGCCAACCATAGGTGAGAGCTAAGGTATGCACAATCCAAATGGTATTCACAACTGGGCTAAAAGTTTCATTGTAATCAAACCCAGGTTGTTGATGGAACCCTTTTGCAACCAACCTTGCTTTATACTTGTTAATGGACCCGTTAGCATTCTCCTTGAGTTTGAACACCCATTTACAACCAATAGCAAACCTGTTAGGAGGAAGGGAAACAAGACTCCAAGTATTGTTAGCCAATAGTGCATTATATTCAACTTGCATTGCTGCATACCAAGGAGGACTAGAGATGGCTTGTTTGACAGAGGTAGGCTCAACATGAATGAGAAGTGCTAGTCTTGGATCTAGTCTGGATAGAGTGACCAGAAGAATTAAGATGAGCAGTGGAAGACTCCGGAGAAGAGGGTAAGAATTCAGAATGAGAAGACTCAGGAGAAGAAGATGTGGAAGAGGAGTCTCAAGAACAGAAGAAGACACAGGCATATGTGGAAAACTGGCTGGAGAAGGAGCATAGGGACTTGAAGTAGAGGAAAAGTGGTCTGAAGTTGCAGAAGGACTATCAGCATTAGTCACAGTAGTAGTAGGACTATTCGGAGAGAAGGTGTTATGAACAAACAAGGGAATAGGATGAGAAATGATGTGCCTCTGGCAAGTATGGTTTTATAAGCTGGAAATTATAAGAATTAAGTAATAAAAGAGCAATTTAAATACATATTTGCTTATTATATTGATTCTTCTATGTTAATGATATTTCTCACCTATTGGTTGTATTTTTACAAGAAAAAGAATGAAAATTATAAAAACCCTGTTAACGCAACTCCACATGGGTGTAGCACACTACAAGTTCCAGCAACACAGCGTAGACCCCCTTAGCCACAACCCTAGCAGATCTGATATTCTAAAAAGAACACTAACGGCTGCGCTGAAGAACCGTTCATCTTTTGTTTCTTCTTTTGTTTTTATGTTCTTGTTGGATATTGAATTTCCAGCCATATCAATGGTTGGCTAATTATCTTTATTGTAGTCAAGGTCACGATCCATATGTGAACCCTTGATACAAAGGATTGATTTATAGTTTTTCATTTATATAATTATCTTTATCATTACACTGCGCGAATTTGATATTTTCTTTCTTAGAATTGATCACTCTAATAGTTGATAATAATCTGAGGATTAAAACCCTAGATAGGAATATTGGGGTTTTGATCTTGAAAGGGAGTAGGGTAACGATCTGTATGCGTGCTAGGAATAGACGTTTATCTGATTGCAGATGCTAAATTTATCGCAATTAATGCTTAAATCCATGCGGAACATTGCAAGGAATTGGGGTTCCAATTGGGGCTAAAGGGTTAACCCTGCAAGGAATTGAGGGTTAACTATTAAATCTTTTTACATGATAATTTATCTGAGAAATTATATAAATGATTATTGTAAATCAATCCGGAGTAAAAAGCGGGGATCATTTGGTGAATGAATCCTGGCTACAATGCTTTTCTCATATATTTTAAATCACATCTGATTTTTATTGTGTTCTTGATCCATAAAAATCCCAAAAATAAGTTTTTATTTTCATTTCTCATTTCCATCAAATTGACAATATTTGTCACAAAACCTATTTGAGTTCTTCCATTCTTTAAGAGAAAGTTTAATTGATATTTGATCCCAATCCATGTGGAGACGAACTTTATTTATCACTTTATTACTTGTGCGATCGGTATACTTGCCGGTGAGCATCAAGTTTTTGGCGCCGTTGCCGGGGATTGGTTTATCTTATATCATATAATCTTGATTTTTAAGATTGGATTTGTGAATATTTTCTTTTTTGTAATTTATTTATTTTATTTTTATATTTTATTTTAGTTGAACAGTGCTACTGATCTCTTTTCTGAGTTGTATGCGAGGTACACTCCCGGAATTTCCACTTAATTTGGAGATCACTAGAGCAGAAAAGAGGAACAGAAAACTTGCTCGGAAGAAGCTTGAATTCAAAGAGTTAGGAATTATGTTTGAAGAAGCACAAACAATGGCAGGAAACAATGATGAAGCGGACAATTCACTCATGGATACAATTCTTACGCCATCGTTCAACAGACCAAATTCAAGCATTGTTCATCCAGAAGTGGGCAACAACAATTGGGGGAGCTCAAGTCTGCCAATATTTTCAGCTGGTAGAGCGAGCTCAGTTTGGTGGAGAGGCTGATGAGAAACCTCACAGGTTCATAGACAGATTTCTGATGATCTGTGACTCCACCAAACACCCCCAGGTGTCCAATGATGTAGTCAGGCTGAGACTGTTTCCTTTTGCTCTTAAGGGGAAGGCCTTGAATTGGTTGGAAAGGCAGCCAGCGAGAAGTATTCCGTCATGGGAGAATCTATCAAACAAGTTCTTTGCTGAATTCTTTTCAATGGAAAGATTTAACCAGATGGTGAAAGATATCACCAATTTCACTCAGGCTGAGGGTGAAACGATGTGTGCAGCATGGAACCGCTTCAAAGATCTAATGAGGAGATGTCCTCATTATCCCATGACTAATGGTGATCAGGTCCGAATTTTTTTCAACGGGTGAAAACCTGAAGTTCGGATTGTGCTGAATGGTGCAGCAGGTGGTAGCATCAAATCCTTGAGAGCAAATGAGACTCTTGAGTTGATAGAAAGAATGGCTGCCAATGAAAATGAAGGTTTGACAACCAAACCTAAGAGGGTATTCTGCACCTGGATAATAATGATGTGGTTCTGGCTGAGAATAAGTTATTATCACAACAATTAGAAAATCTAACCTCAAGGTTAGATAAGATACAGCTCTCTAATATCCACGCTCAAGCTGCTGCAGTTGTTTGTGAATATTGCAAGGACAATCAAGAGTCTAATGAATGTCCGACCTTACTATCTGATGATCCTCCTCAACAAGAGCAGGTAAATGGCGTGTGGTATGATCAGAGGCCCCCACCACAAAATATTCCAAGAAATCAGAATTTTCCTTCTGGAAACAATAATTTCCAGAGGAGGGTGCAGGGTATTGGTCTTGATTTCAAGCTCCTTATATACACTAATGGTAGAAAATAAACCCCAAAGACCTCAACTCTCCCTCAAAGCCAACATACCTAGGCTCCAAGAGTTCCCTAGAGATATTCAATTTCCCCACTAAACCAATACTCAATTCATGCCTACCACACTACACATACTCTCCTTTTATACTAACTCTCATAATATTCTAGAAACTTTCCTAACAAACAAACTAATTATCTTAGGCCCATCAAAACGAAGAAGGAGAAGTAGATCTCAACATAAATGAAGATGCAAAAGAAATTGGAGAAAAAGAAAAAAGAAGAGGCAGAGAACAAGGTGCAGAAGAAGACAAAGCTTGCTGAAGATGACGAAGCAGAAGTGGGAAAAAATGATGAAGCAGAAGCAGACGAAGAAGAAGTAGAAGGTGCAGGGGAAATCGCAGAAGAAGAAATAGAAGAAAATAAAGAAGAAGAAGAAGAAGAAGACGAAGGAGAGGAGCAACAACTACAACAAAAGCCAAAAGGGTTCACTAAGGGTGTGCGTGAGGGAGCGAAAATGATGTCAGGTTCAGGGATCTATGTGAAGAGGGTGGTGGTGGATACACGGCACCATATGCTTGGTCCTCTAGCATCGATCATGGCGAGTTGGCGACGGAGCTTCTCAACGGGCAGAAGGTGGTGGTTGTGCGGTGCGAGGAAATCTGCATCTCCGGTGGACTTGTTAGGCAGCAGAAGACGAAGTACATGAGGTTCCTTCGCAAGTGCATGCACGTGGGTATGGGTTTGGGTCAAAGTGGGCCAGGGTCCAATAGAGGAGGACTAGGCCATTATTATCAAGCTGCCCTTACAACCCAAACAATTAATCTAACACTAGCAACCGGAGGGAAATCAAATAATCAGCTAAATGGGAGAACACATGTTAGGCCTCGTGGGAACCAAAGTGGGCCCAATACCTCTAGATTGCAATTGCAAGTGGGTGGGCTTCAAGGACAAAACCACGGCCCAATTGGCATCCTGCAAGGCAGCAACACACAAGACACCAACACATGGAGTAAGACATCGAGGAAGGGGGCAAAGGAATTCAGTAATGGCAGTTTTTTTACTTCAATCATAACTTGGTCTGTTTGCTTCAAACAATGGGATCCGGGTGGAAGATTCTCTCACTTTACCTATCCTCTCTTCACCTTGAGGACAAGATGAGTTTTTGAGGAGGGAGTATTGATGGGCCTGAGATAATTAGTTAGTTTGTTAGAAAAGTTTCTAGAATATTCTGAGTTAGGATAAAAGGAGAATGGGTGGTGTGGTAGGCATAAATTGAGTATTGTTTTAGTAGGAAAATTGGAGATCTCCAGGGAACTCTTGGAGCCTAGGTATGTTGGCTTTGAGGGGGAGTTGAGGTCTTTGGGGTTTATTTTTTGCCCTTAGTGTATGTAAGGAGTTTGTCTCCATTTATGTTTCATCAATTTATAGTAAATAAAATCAGGTTCCATCATTATTGCAATTTACACAAATGTCACAGTCATCACATCACAACTAGCAATTGAGTTGCTACTATAAAACTTAAGCTTTGTCTTTAATGATCAAGCCATTTGCAGTCATATACGTGGCCTAACTCTTTTACTTCTATTTAATTTAATTGTGAATATATTTAGACGAATAATAATAAATGTAATTGTTCTTTAGAGAAGTTGTAAAACAAATATTATTTATTTATTCTTCTTCTTCTCACTTTATATTAATAAGAAAGTCATCTTTTATTAAAATACATCATGAGAATTAAAGTGCTTCTCTTTTGATAATAATATGAACCTATAATGTTTGGTTTATTATGTATATACTTCGGCATCTTGTACATAGTTAAAGCTAGTCAACATATTTTGTAACTCAGTAAGTTTCCAGCTCTTCCTAAAAGTTGTCCTGAAAACATCTACCAACAAATTGCATATTCAAAATTTTCGGACAGCAGGTGGAAGTTAGGACAAAAAAAGGAACCTACCAGCGTGTTGGGCTGTATCCTCATCTTCACTTTCTTCTTTAGCAATGTTGTCCTGTGAAAATTTTAATCAGGTCGCATTAATTACAAATCTAAATTGGAAAAAATAAATATTTTACTGAACATATTAAAGGTACAAGAAAAAGAAAAGAAACCTGCTCCTCAAAAATCTTTGAGAGCTGCGACACTCTTTCTTTTTCAAGCTTACGGCTTCTATTAACCCATGATAAGATCTCAGAAGCAGCGTCAGATGGTTTCTTTGTCCTTGTTTCTTTCATCCTATTTAAAATAAAAAAATAAAAAAGAATATCGTCACAACAGAATGGATTCCATACTTTCGACTTTAACCATAGAAATGCAATGTTCAAAACTTAGATCATCAAAATAAATCAATAGATTGACAGTAGAAATACTAATGGATAGCATAAAAAAAGCCTAAATTCAAAGAGCAATTATCTTATGCTATGGAGAGGAAAAAAGTGACTCAAAACCTTGTTAGAAAGAGTTTTAAGGAGGGGAAAGGAGATGGATGTGTCCCCCCCCCCCTCTCTCTTTTTTTTTGGCGGGCGGGGGGACCGGACCACGCAGAGGAACAGTATATTTTATTTAACGGTCCATCAAACCCTTGTTAGAAAGAATTTTAAGGAGGGGAAAGGAGATGGATGTGTCTGCCCACCCTTCCTCTTTTTTTTGGCAGGGGGAACGGACTAAGCAGAGGAACAGTATATTTTTATTTAACGGCCCATTTGTTTATGCTTTTTTTAAAGAAAAAAAAATTCAGAATTGAAATATGTCTAAAATATTTAAAAATAATTGTATACTTTTGTTAAAAATAGAAAGCAGTTTTAGATCTTTTCTCAAAAGCTAGAAAAGAGCAACTTATTAAAAAAAAGTTCTAAAAAAAGCTATATCATGAAGACGCTTCTGTTTTCAAACTTATCCAGAAGCATCAATAATGGGAAATAACTTCATTCCTTAGTACTTTAACTCCCAAACAATGGGAAGAGAGTTCCTCTCCTTTCCTTACTTAAACATCCAAGCAATGAGAAGTGACTCTCCCTCCATCACCTCCTTTCCCTTCCCCTCCACTAGAAAACTTCCAAACATACTGGTTGACAATGAGGCTGATTGTCATTGTCATTGTCATATTTCATAAATTTGGGTGATTCACAGTTATTTTTAGTTTTTACTCTATTAATGATTTTTATTTTTCAATTTTCAGTAATAGGGGAATCTAGGTAATTCTCATATTTCTATGTCTTGAATTGTATTCGGGCATGGGTTTATACTCTATTGGTGTAAATGGGTTTTAATGTTCATGTTTTCCTTAGAGGTGCAGTAGAGTTTGCATCCTCACAGGATTAGAAATCTTCCTATTAGAGTATATTGTAAGCTTTAGCTTAGCTTAGTTAACTGGTGTATTTTGTCTGTTGTAGTCCTGGATGTATAGGACTATTATCTTCCTTTCTGTTTGTAGTTTATTAGACTGTTAGCCTTAATGTTTCTGTTCAGTTAGTATTCAGTGCTCTATAAATAGAGCTTCTCTGTACAGTCTTCGTTAGAATAATATCACAAGAATACAATGGCTCTCTCATCTTTTCTCTCCTTTCTCTCTCCTCTAAAATTCTGATACTTCCTAGCAGGAGGAGTTAAGAGTAGGTCTATTTAAACAATTTTAAAGCCTCATTTTCTAAAATAATAATGAGATTTAATAATTGTGGCAACAAATTCCTTGCTTCTTGGTCTTATGGTACAATTAAAGCCTAAAGGACCCTAGTTAGGTGTGAAATCATGGTTTCTTTTCCTTCTTTTATTCTTCTATAATATTTTCCTCTGTTTGCCAATCAACTAGACCTGATTTCTTTGGCAGACATAATTAGAAATTCATCTCATCAAAATCCTAATTAATTGTTCCTTGGTTGAACTGGCCCTGAAACTCATGCAACACCCAATTCTTGCAGGAACTGTACACATCATCCAACCTTTATTAACTTGAACCTTAGAACCGTCCCATGGTTTCTGAACTCTCCTCACCCACACACATACACTGAGTGAACCTTCAATCATATTATTTTCTACCACCAATCAACCCAAAAATATCTTTAAACCCCTTGACATCCAACATTAAATCTTCAATTCACAATATATTGATTGAAAGAGTACGTATAATTCAATTGTGACTAAATCTCAAAAATAAAATAAAATAAAAAGGATGCAGTAATGAAAAAAATGTTACGTGTTGTGACCAAGAGACAAATATTCTGTTTCCTACTAAAAATAAAGGGGAAAGCAGGACAGCTTACTCACAACATAAATAAAATGTGTATTTGACAGATGCAGACAAGATTACGGGTCCAATACATAACGAAACAAGGTAAACATTTTAGGATCATCAAAATCATTCATCTTACAAGCAACAAATAAATTAGAGTAACCTTGACTGTATTTTACAAAAGAATCTTCAAAATTCTAAGCACTACGACAATTTTAATGACCTTGCTGAAGCATAAAATAATTTCAAATTTACATTGCACAGTCTACTATTAGTTAATAATAGTACAAAAGTAAAATAAAATAAAGCAAATATATGAAGTAAAGTAAGTATAGAAAATCAGAATTCAAATTCAAATATTTTCCCCTTTTTATTTCCTATTAATTAGGATTGATTGTAATTAATTAGAATCCGTTATTTTATTAATTAGAATTAATATGATTAGGTTTGGTGAGTCATAGGTGAGTCATAGCTGAGTCATCCTCAGTTATTTTTTCCTTGTAGAAATACTCCTCATTCCTCATGTAAATTATTCAATATCAATATACTGAAAACCTTTTCAATATGGTATCAGAGCAGTTTGGTCCTGAGAAAACTCAGCCACCACAACCACCGTCAAACCGGCGGCACAACGCCGGAAAACTCAACCTCCAACCATTATTAAGGTTATTTTCCCTTCCCACAAAGTCCCAAGAGCAAAGTAAGGCTACAAATCATTGTAGAAGGTAAAATCTCAGCTTTCCACCGCCGTTAGCCACCGTCAGCAGCCGCCAGAAATTTTTTCCGGCAACATTTCCGGCCAAGACCCGCACCATTCGAAACAGAAGGAGCCGATTGATGTGCCTCTGGCAAGTGTGATTTTTATGTGTTAAAATTGACAAGAATTGAGTCATAAGAGAGCAATTTAAATACATATTTGCTAATTATGTTGATTCTTTGTATGTCAATAATATGCACCTTTTAGTTGTGTTTTTACAGGAAAAAGAAGTGAAATTTTGAATTCAAAATTTGAATTCAAAACTGTTTTTAATTTAATTCTTACGTTACGTAATAAGTTTTAATTTAATTCTTCAGTTACGTAATAAGTTTTAATTAAATCTTCAGTTATACGTTTCACGACATTTTCGGGAAAGAATTATTGTGCTGTGCGAGGAAAAAAGAGAGTCTTATAAATAGAACTCTTCACAAAACCCGAAGGTGGAACTCAGAAATTGGGAGACAGATCTAGACACTTTGAGAGGAACAGCACACGAATCAGCATTTAAAGCTCATCATGTCAAATTCCAAATTATCCTTGATCAACGCTGCACCATTTAAATCACATGTCAAACTATCCTCAATTAGCGCTGAAGCAATTAAGGAAAGAATCTGCAATAAAAGCGCTGAGTCAAAGCACAGCTGGCACTGCAGTAAATAAAGATAGGATGCTTTGTCAGCATTACATCACGCTGAAGTGTCATCCTTATCTATTCACGCAACATCACATGGACCACAAGTATAAAAAGGGTGGTCCTCCACCATTCCATTCCATTCAGATCTGGACCGGGAGAAGAAAGGGGTAGCTGTGGAGTTCTTCGCGTTCTTCGTTCTTCATCTTCATCTTCTTTTTCTTTCTTTTAGTTTTATGTTTATTTTTTTAGATCAGCGATCAGTATGTTGATTGGCTAGATCTTTTTATTGTAGTCAGGGTCACGATCCATATGTGAACCCTTGACACGAAGGATTGGTTTATGGTTTTTGATTTATATAATGATCTTTATCGTTACTCTGTGCGAATTTGATATTTCCTTTGTTAGAATTGATCGATCTAATAGTTGGGGATATTCAGAGGATCAAAACCCTAGATAGGAATATTGGGGTTTTGATCTCGAAAGGGGGTAAGATAACAATCTGTATGCGTGCTAGGAATAGACGTGTATACGATGGCAGATGCTTAAATTATCGCGCCCATTGCTTGATCCCTTGAGAAACATTGCAAGGAATTGGGGTTTCTCATGGGATTAAAGGGTTAACCCTGCAAGGAATTGAGGGTTAACTATTAACTCTTTTTAGAGGATAATTTATCTGAGTGATTATATAAATAATTATTGTAAATCAATCCGGAGTAAAATGCGGGGATCATTTGGTGAATGAACCCTGGCTACAATGCTTTTCTTATTCTTTTTACAAATCACTTCTCATTTTTATTGTTTTATTTCTCAAAATAAAAATACAAAAAATAAGTCTTTTATTTTCAAAATTCAATTTCCATCAAATTGACAATATTTGTCAAAAACCCTATTTGAAATCTTCAATTCCCGCTTCATTTCTTAGTCAATTAACAATAAATTTTGTTAATTGACATTAAATTCATTGAGTAAAACAATAACCAATACTATAAATAATTATTATTTTTTGGAATCTTATGGAATAGTACTTGCAAATTCAAAATTATCGAACTTATTGACAGTAATAACAAATTGGTTTTCTTTTCTTTACCTTTTTGCCCATAGAATTCAAATACTTATATAATTTAAAGTTGGGTGAGAGATATATTATACGGTCTATAATTACTTAAATTCTAGAGTTATTCATACAATATTATGATTCTTTAGCTATGATTTTGAAAAAAATTTACAATTAATCAAAATTCTCTTCTATTGTTTTATTTTCAACAAATTCAAATTTTGAGATATTCGAGGAAGTTTTTGTTCCAAGAGCTGAAAATTTTGGTCATTTCAAATTCTCGTACTTTAACACACATTTAAATTTTTCGGGTAATTGGAAAGAAAAAACATTAATTAAATTAACCAATCAATATAATTAACTGGTTTCATTAATTTGAGCAAATCAAACTAATTAATTAATTTCCTTAATTTTCTCCATTGTTATAAAATCTGATTTCATGATTATATTTAAATTCAAATTTCAAATTCAAAAATTAGAAGTCAAATTAATTTTATTAATTTAACATTTAAATTAGTTAGGTTGTACCATGGATCAAGTCTAATTTGAGTATTTCACCCATGATAGATATAATTTAAATTTTAGTAAAAGCTTGCTAAGATGAAAAGTTTACACTTTTCAAAAGAATTGAAATTATTATATGGCATGTGACAAAATGTTCCACAGAACAACTCTGAATTATAATATAGTATAGATTAATAGCTATCTGTACAATATAAAATAAAACTTTTTATACTATTGCGTGTTTGATAAATGATAAAAATAAATGATAGTTATGAAAATTTCATAATTGATAAATGATTGTTTCATGAAGTGATGATAAAAAATAAAATAACCATACGGTCTATGAAAAATTAACTACATAAGATATCTAAATATTATTTTGATTTTAGTAAATACAAGTCTATACTTTATTTTTTATGATATTTATAAATGAAATAAAAATTAAAATAATTATTAATTTTATATTCTTATTTGGCATTAATTTTGTTATTTAATTATATGAAAAACTTATCCAGTTAAAAAATATGCTATAAATAATATTTAACGTTGTTTTTATTAAATGAAATATAGACAGGAACAAAACATTTTTTATTTATTTTTAAATGGTAGAATCTAATATAAGAAGTAATAATAAATAAGTAGGATACCAAAAAAAAAGTAACTAAGTATGAAAGCGAGTTATTCAAATTTATTGGAGAAAATTCTCGGACTTTAACACATTTAAATTTTTCGGGTGAAATTGGAAATAATAAACAATAATGAAAATGAATATAGATAATAAATTTGGCAATTTTGAATTAGGATGTATTGGAAAATATTTTCGCTTTTGCTAAAATTTTTTTTTTTCTACCACACTCACATAAAATGAATGGGTACCACTAACTTTTATCTTTCTTCTCTATATAACGAGACTCACTCACTTTTATGTCAGTGTGGTAGAGAAAACCCTTTGAAAATATCATTAGATTTTTATTAATTAATAATCCTAATTATTAGCATTATTAGCATTATTTGTGTTCTTTTTTCCATCTTTTTTTTTCCCTCTCCGCCTTCATACTGATTTGGTTTGTATACTTTATAATATCATCAGATTGTATTTTCTTGTTTCTATAATTACTGATTATAAATTTTAAATAAATAAATGGGATTGATCTCTCAAGTTATTCCCAAATTCTTATGGGACAGGATATTGCGACAACCAAATAATGTTACTATTAATGTTACGACCACATCTTAACCGTTTATTTTCGCCAATCAATGGTTATCATTTTTTAAATTAATGCAGGATATTATAACAACCAAATAATGTTACTATTAATGTTACGACCATATCTTAATCGTTGATTTCTGTCAATCAACGGTTATCATTTTTCAAATTAATGCAAGATATTGTAACAACCAAATAATGTTACAATTAATGTTACGACCACATCTTAACCGTTAATTTCCGTCAATCAACGGTTATCATTTTTCAAATCAAACTTATTAATTAATTATTAATTTGCAATAAATGATAACCGTTGATTGGCGGAAATCAACGGTTAAGATGTGATCGTAACATTGGTAGTAACATTATTTTGGTTGTCATAATATCCTATCCCAATTCTTATTAGACCCTATAAATATTACTTTATAGTCAACCTCTCTCTAAGCTTAAAAAAAAAAAACTACTTTTTCATGTGAAAGTGTGGAACCTTTTCAATTTGAGCTGCGCACTGTGAAAGACACACGAATCCTTGTAGCACACTGACAGACAGACAGACAGACACCAATTACCAAAAACCAGGTTTGCTAGTGAGTTGAGTGTTTGTGACACATAGTGCTGTTGTGCAAAACTAGGGGAGTGAATTCTCTCGCATGTAAAATTCATCATGTCATGATGTTTATTTTATCACAATCATTCATTTAGAAATTTACATATGATTATGTGATCATATTATTTTATCTCAAACACTTTTTAAAAATTATATATATTTTTTCCTTTTATCTCATCATCAATGAGTAGTTGTAATCAAATAATATGACCATCATCATTTTTTCACATGAGAGGATCTATTTCGTGATTCTTCTCTCTCTCTTGGGTGTATATAGGTGGGCTGGAATTTAATTTGTTCAAATTATATACTTGTCTCATTAATACGAGAAAGGATCCTTTACAAACTTTTTTTTTATAAATTGTTACAAATTACACTATGTACTTCCGGGAGTACATAGTGTAATTTGCAACAATTTGTAAAAAAAAGTTTGAAAACGGATCATAGTGTAAGAGGTAGGATCCTTTGACATTTGATCTAAAGTCAAACTTGAAATTTGACACCGGTGTCAAAGTATTCTACCTCTCTCTCTCTCTCCATATATATATATATATATATATATATCTCTCTGTGTGTGTGTGTGTGTGTGTTAAGTCATACAAAGAATTGGAGACATATAACAATAATCATTGTTTAAGGGATAAAGAACTTGTTCCTTTTACCCAACGATTTCGAGATCAAGTCATGGATATAAAAACTAGCTATATGCGTCCAATCATATTCGAACCAGACTAAGTCAGGTGATTAGATAAACAAGTGAAAAAAAATACAAAAAATAAAAAGATTGGAGACTTATAGCGCACATTTATTTCTGATTAAAATTCTATTCAAAGCTATGTCATGTACAAAACAAGTGTTTAAATGTTGTGCAATGTGAAAGAAAACACAGGCATAGTTCAATAAGATCCACTTAGCCCACTGTATGATGTGTTGGGGAAAGTAAGTAAATTCTAAAAACCCAGCTAAAGCAGTCCAGATAGTAGTGGTATAGGTAGTGTCAGCAGCATGTCAGGAGGTCAAAATGCTTTACAAAGGTTGTTAGACTTCATGTGCTGAACTATCGGACCTGTGGGAACACATAATCTGCTCCTCTTTGGTTCGGATATCCTCACATGTGAGATTGCAGTGGCAAGCGCATCAATCAATGCACATTCATCCTGATCATCTGAATTGCAACTTTCAGAGGATGAAACCCCGCTAAGTGAGCCATTATCTATCCAGTTTACTCCTAACCTATGTTCAGATGCAGCCACAAACTTGTGCTTCGATTTTGTTTTGATGGGTAGCATTGTTAATGTAGTCGCTGTGTTGAACAATATCCATGTATGCCTAAGTACTTCATCAGCTGATATCCTCGCAGAAATATCCCTTGTCAGCATTCTCCCAATAAGATCTCGGGCAGGTTTAGATATTGATTGCCACATCCCTGTTTGAAAATCTAATTCGTCGGACTTAATAGCCTCAAAAACTGCCTCCAATGAATTTCCTTGAAATGGAAGACTGCCAACCAAAAGAGCATGCAGGAGCACTCCAGCACTCCAGATATCCACCACCTTCTCAGAGTATTGGCCCAACAATACTTCTGGGGCAACATATGAAGGGCTTCCAGCCAAACCAGTCAAGTTCCGACCTTGTGAAATTCTAGTGGCCAGGCCAAAATCTGCAAGCTTTAATTTCCCTGATGCTGTGAGCAGAATATTTTCAGGTTTGATATCTCTGTGCACAACTCCCATGTCATGACAATACTTGATGACTAACATCAATTCCTTGAATATATTAGCAGCCCTCTTTTCTGAATATGGAGTTCCATCCTTAACCATTTGATCAATTAGTCCCCCACCAGAGCACAATTCCATCACCAGATGAAAGCATTCAGCTTCTTCATACACTGCTTGCAGTGTCACAACCCCAGAATGTCCAGACAAGTGTTGCATTATCTCAACCTCTCGATGAACCGTCTCCTCCCCCTTCCTCAGAGTCTTACAAGCACATTCTGCTCCGCTAACCCTCGACTGACACATCCTAACAGATCCAAATTTCCCTTGCCCAATGGTTTCACCAAAAACATAATCATCTCCAATTTTCTTCTTCCTGCCCGTCTGGGTAGCACCATCAATGCAACCTATCTTTCTCTTGAGACCTCTTCCGTGAGTGATCAATTGATCAAATGTCCTACAAGGTGGAGCAGTAGCAATAGCAATGCCGGCAAGCCAACTTTTGAAGGAACCAGCTGGCTCAGTACTGTCAGCATTTTCTTTACACCTCTTCTTCTCCAGCCTAGAACATTCTTCGGGCGTGTAATGTGATTTGAAATTCGACGATGCAGAGCCATGACTGGAAGGCAAAATAACAGGTAGATCCGCAGATGCATCGTTGTCACTTACTTTCCTTTTCTTCCTCATAACATCGGTTGCAAAACTATAAGCACTATCAATCTTTTTATTAAGATCACTCACACACACCCCCATCGCACACTCTGTCATATCTTGCAGCAAAAACACACTTTAGGGTTCGTTTCTTTTGGTTTTCCTCTCAGATGGTGAGAGAGATAGGGTTGCAGAAAGAATGTGAAAGGGAAACTAAGAAGAAATATTTTCCGAAACGGAAAAAATAGAGAAGAGAATATGGGAAATCCCCAAGAATCTGGTGCAGAAACCCTAATGATCTCCGATCAAAAAATTTAAACTGAGGAGTGAAGGTCCATCATATTTATAACTAGGGGTGAAAGTGGGCTGGGCTGGGCCGAGCTTTGCCCCGTACAACCCAAGCTTATGTCAAAAAATTTCAATTTGGCCCGGCCCGATAGCCTAGTATGAGTCTAACTGTTAGCCTGTCTTATGGGATTGATCTCTCAAATTATTCCAAAATTCTTATGGGACAGGATATTGTGACAACCAAATAATGTTACTATTAATGTTACGACCACATCTTAACCGTTTATTTTCGCCAATCAATGGTTATCATTTTTCAAATTAATGCAGGATATTGTAACAACCAAATAATGTTATGACCATATCTTAACCGTTGATTTCCGTCAATCAACGGTTATCATTTTTCAAGTTAATGCAAGATATTGTAACAACCAAATAATGTTACAATTAATGTTACGACCACATCTTAACCGTTAATTTCCGTCAATCAACGGTTATCATTTTTCAAATCAAACTTATTAATTAATCATTAATTTGCAATAAATGATAACCGTTGATTAGCGGAAATCAACGGTTAAGATGTGATCGTAACATTGGTAGTAACATTATTTTGGTTGTCATAATATCCTATCCCAATTCTTATTAGACCCTATAAATATTACTTTATAGTCAACCTCTCTTTAAGCTTAAAAAAAAAAACTACTTTTTCATGTGAAAGTGTGGAACCTTTTCAATTTGAGCTGCGCACTCTGAAAGACACACGAATCCTTGTAGCACACAGACAGACACCAATTACCAAAAACCAGGTTTACTAGTGAGTTGAGTGTTAGTGACACATAGTGCTGTTGTGCAAAACTAGGGGAGTGAATTCTCTCGCATGTAAAATTCATCATGTCATGATGTTTATTTTATCACAATCATTCATTTAGAAATTTACATATGATTATGTGATCATATTATTTTATCTCAAACACTTATTTAAAAATTATATATATTTTTTCCTCTTATCTCATCATCAATGAGTAGTTGTAATCAAATAATATGACCATCATCATTTTTTCACATGAGAGGATCTATTTCCACAACAAGAGTTTATTTAAAAAAAAATAAAAATAAAATGAACAAGGGTATAACGGTAATTGCAGGGAGGGTGATGACCAAAACTGAGTTCATCAGCAATGCCCCTCAACGCTGCATTAAAGCACCAATGAGAGAAAAAAGGAAAGGATCCTTTGGGGAGTTTTCTTTTTAAGGTAACCAAATAAGAGGGAAAAAAATAAAATAAAAATCCTAGTACACTGTATGACAGATTGCAAACCCAGAAACTGAAAAGGTATTAAAAAACATTGGGGGGGAATCAAAAACTGAATTTTATGTATTTGCTTGCATGTCCAACACTTTGCTAAAAACCCCTGAATATAGCTGTGCTGAGTTGTTTGCATTGACAGGGTTAGGGCTATAAATTGCAAAGTTTGCATTGTGAATGTGCCAACTTTCTGGAAAGAAAATGACATCTCCTAATGAGGCTGAGTATTTGATTGAGAGGGATACAGGAAAGAAGCTTAGACATGTGGGAAGGAATTTACTCAAATACCTCCCTTCAGTTGATAATCTTCTTGAACAACTTGATGTAATGCTCCCTCTTGCCTTTCATGTATTTTGCATATCTTTCTGTAAATGAATATTTTTCTGGTGGATTTTTTTTGTCATCATGAATTCCATTGTGTTTTCTGAATTGATCATGAATTTCTATCAGTTTGGATGATCATCTGTTGAACATGTTTGTTATTGGTTTGAGTTTCTTATGTTTGGTGTAGATATATGTTTTCCTTACAATTTTCTTTTTTCTGTAATACAATTGTTTGTCATGATATTTGGCATTCCTAACCTCAAATGGGTTGGCACACCCAAATTTTGATCAGTTTCCATAGAAATTCTGTAGAGTTTTTTTTTAAATTTTTTTATTAATGTGATGGTTCTCAAGGTCTAATCCTTCTTCCACTTTTTCTATGGCATTCAAGTTTTCATTTTTCTTGAATTTTCTGACTTGGAGTCTCTTTGGGTCTCAGGGTTCAGTTCATTTGTCTAATTTGTTGTATTCCTGCAAACCCTTTTTCCAATTTCTGACTCATTGGTTGAATAGAGTGACTGTGCATCTTGAGAAGCCCCTTTGGAAGTCCAAAACCTCCTTTAAGGTCAAGTCTTTTTTTTTTTTGGTAAAAGAGGTCAAGTCTTTTATTTGGACTGCGGTGCTTAATTCTTAATAGAATTAATACTAACGAAATGTTGGAGGTTCTTTGCTGTAGAAAATCAGAATTAAAATTCAATTATGTTTCCATTTTTATTTCCTATTAATTAGGATTGATTGTAATTAATTAGAATCCGTTATTTTATTAATTAGAATTGATTATGATTGAGTCATAGGTGAGTCATAGGTGAGTCATAAGCGAGCCATAGTTGAGTCATGCTCAGTTACTTTTTCCTTGTATAAATACTCCTTATTCCTCATGTAAATGATTCAATATCAATATACAGAAACTTTCTTTTTTTTCATATAATCTTTTCATTAACCAATCAAGCAACATACCGAAAGTATCATTAGAAGAAACTCTGGTGGGGAAAAGGTGAAATGACCACCTTTTCTTTTCTGAAACAAGGTTTAAAAAAAAGTTCAATGTGTACATTCAAGCAAATATCAATCAATTGAAAAATCAGAATTCATCATATTCTATTCTATAAGTATATAACATACACTAAGAATTCACCTCGGTGAAAACAAACTTAATCCCAGAGAAATACGGCATTAGACATAGACACTATACCTATTACATGAACTTCTCTTAAGTGATGTAACAATATTACAGTATCTTGTCAGCCACAACATAACATATTGGCTTCATCCTAGGGCCTGCCCCTCCTCATGCTGCATGATGGACATTTATATTGCTTGATGCTCTCAGCCTTTGCAGGAGTAATCTTCACACATTTCCCATGGAACCACCTCTCACATATATCACAGCCAATCCAAAATTCATCCGCATTGTAATTTCCGCCACAGCTCCCACAAAGTGTTTCACTATGCTCATCTTCATCCTCCTCATAACCCTCATCTGCAAACTTTGGGTTGCTTTTAACTTGGCCATCACTAGATCTCTTGGTGCTTCCCCGAGATTTGCTTCCACTATCCACAGTGGGCTTGTCCTTAACTGGTTTCCTGTCAGTCACAACTTCAAAAACGGTGGGAAGATCGTTCATCAAACTAAATAAATGTTTCCTTTCATTGCGGTTGAGACGAGCTCCAAGATAAAAGGCCACAGAAAGCAACCATGAATCACTGTGCACAGCAACCAGAGAAAGCCAGTCCCTGCGGTTCATGCCATCTCTAGCAAAGTTGATGCCAAGAGCTGGCTCAGGAAGCTCCAGAGGAACTTTCTCTGCTGGCAGAGTCACTTCCCAGGCTTCATTGGGATGTCCATAGAGGCACAAGTTCTCCTTATCTGGATCACAGAGCCCGTAAAATTCATCAACATCTTGAGTGAGAGCACGAACAACACCAGTTCTTCGAGCACTGTAGTCCTTGAAGATCTCTTCAACTGTGCGGGGGCTAGAAGCCATTTCCATAACCCAATTTGAGAGATCTAAGAGAAATGAATTGGGGTTTGGAGAAACTAGACGTAACTAAAGAGAGTGAAGGAGTTGGGAAGGGAAAGAGGGTGTAAGGGCGAGACCATGAGAAAGGATTGAAAAAGGATCAAAGGGTAGAAAATGAGAGAAAATGGAAATAAAATAAAAAAAGGGGAGTTTGTGTAAATAACGCTATTTCTTTTCTAAATTACTTCCACCAAGGTTCTTTACATTTGCATATCTCAAATACCTACATATGGACAAGACATCATTGCTGCGTGTACACATGACCAATTACAGTGTGATGATAATAAAACTGGCCAGCAATTCATGATAAATCAAAAGAAATTAACCTATGATGATTATGTTGTTGGCGCTTCCCAGATTCCCTTAGGGGTCTATTTTGTCTTACGGCTGGATATCTGGGATGCCACACCCAAGCGCTTCACCATGAGGAGGTGAACACATTGGCAAGAGCAAGGCAAAAGACGGCGCCTTGCAAAGGGAGCCAACCTCCCCTTGCACTAGTGAACTATACTTTCAGTGTATTGGCAGGATTTTATGTAAAGGAGACCCCACCAAGGATTCACCACCTTGACAAAATGGTTACTCTGTGGCAATAAGCAACAAGGGCACATAATGCCCATTGTCCCCTGAAACGGACAAAATCACAAATTTGACCATCACTCAATACTTATCACAATCAACCTGTAGCAATTGCCAAATGCAGCCATTAACCCAGTACAAGGAAGCCCACACTTCTGTTCAGCTTGGCTCACTTGCTTGTTAGAGACCAAACTTGCATAATTACATGGTAGGGCACCCTTCACCAGAGAAGCAATGTCCAGTATACAAACCTTGCCCTGAGCAATGAAGGCAACACACTTCCAAACCAGAACCTTAAAATCCCATTTACTCCCTACTGATATGCAAAGGAATGGGGCAGCCTTGCTCCAGATGTTTTCTTTTTTTCTTTCTTGTTTTATTTTCTGTTTTTCATTATGGAGGATCCTTTTTCCTCCAAATTTCTTGTAATTTTCTTCTCTTTGTTCTGATGAATTCCTTCTATCAAGTGGAATATCTGGTTAACTCTTCTCCAGTAACAGCATAAATTAGGAGTTTTCCTCATGTATTTCAGGGCTTCTTCTGAATTTTGGAACTCATTTAAACAACATTGTTATGACAAGCTTCTGAGCCTGATTGAGCTCTGGCTTTACTCTTCTTCTTCTTATAATTATTATTATTATTATTATTATTTTGGTTTTCTAACTTTTAGGAACTGGAGCTGATATTATCAACTGTGGATCAAGCACCAACTAATTCAATTCAAGAATCACTGGTACCATCAATGACGGCATTGATTTCTGATGAACTTTTGAGGCACACAGATGAGGATGTTAAGATTTTGGTTACATCTTGCATTACTGAGATTACAAGAACTACAGCGCCAGATGTCCCTTATGATGATGAACATATGAAGATGATCATTTTAGTTTGGTTTAATTGTCATTTTTATTCCAGTATACTGTATACTATAAATGATGTTAATGCTTTTTTTTAATCATATTTTTCTTGTTCAAATTATACATAGAAAGAATTTCATTTCATGGTAAACAGGAAATTTTCAAGCTCATAGTGGCAGCTTTTGAGAAATTGTCTCTTGCATCTGGTCGCAGCTATGAAAAAGCACTTACCATACTTGAAAATGTTTCGAAGACTAGATTATGCTTGGTCATGCTGGACCTGGAGTGTGATGACCTGGTTATTGAGATGTTTCAGCATTTCTTGAGCATTATAAGGTTAGGGCCTTGACAATATATCTTTTATCTGTTTCTTTGTGTTCCAAACTTGTGTGGGTGAAATTTAATACCTCTCTTTGGGTTTTTCTTTTTTTCTAATTATTTATTTAATAAATGTACAACCATCTCTATAGAATTCCCACACCCGACTTTGAGGTTTCCTTTCTATTTCTTCTAATTGGATATTTGAGCTCTGTTTAAGATAGTTGACATTTAAAAAGTTTTGCAATTTTGGTGAAACTTAATGAAGTTGATCACATAACTAGAAGATCATGTTGTTGTTGTAATCATGTGTCAGTTTTTCTGTATACTATCCTTGTTATCATTGGGAACATGTGTTAGACACCCTCTTATTACTGCGGACCTGCGGTGTATGTTAGGAAGATAGGGAAGGGCAGCAGGGGATTGGGTGCTCAAGTGGGTAATGAGGAAAATAGGAGAGATAATCATTATGGATATTTGAAATGTAACAAATAGAATCAGTTGGAATGAAAGTGGTCAGAGGAATGGAGGAGGGATAGGATAAGAGTAAGCAAGTTTCGAGTGTGAAGAGGAAAGGGAAGAAGAAGACCCCTTGAACCTGAAGTGTTTTTTTGTGTCTCCGCTAGATGTAAAAGTCTTCACCTAACAGCTTAAGCTGCTATGAGATGAAGGCTCATGAATTATTTTTATCTAACGGTCTATTTTCTTTCCTGTTTTGGTGAGTGTTTTGTTTCAGTTCTTGTACAAATCTCCCTCTAATACTAATATCACTTTTAATATCAGTGGAAGAGAAGAGATTTAAGTAAATATTTTCAATGAAACAGTGCTATATTTTCCAGTTTCATATCAACTTACTTGAGAGGTGCTTATGAAGGTGAAGTCACTTTCTTATCAATTCTTTCATGTGTTTAACATATCAATAGTGAAGCGGTGCAGCCAAGGAAATCAGAGTTTTATTTGTATTTTCCTTTTGCAAATGAATATGACTAGTAGATGAAGCTTTGGCAAATTGTTTTTTTATTTTATTTTGTATTAGGCAAGTTGTTTTATTTTAAACTAATTAATGCTAATGAAAAAGTAGATTGCTTTTTCTTTTTTTCTTTTCCCACTCAGTTTTCATTCACTTCTGTAGTGACTAATACTTAAGGTATTATTTACTCAATTTAAAGGTCAAACCATCCCCAAGATGTAGCTCATTCAATGGAATCAATAATGAGCTTAATCTTGAATGAAAGCAAAGAAATTTTAGCAGATCTTCTGAGGCCTCTATTACATAGTGTAAGAAAGGAATCTCAGGTAACATACTTTGCACTATATCAATATTCTTTTCTTTTCATCTCTTTTATTTATTTATTTGTTTTGGTTATTTATTATTTCTTGTCCTTTTATTTAACTTTGTCAATCTGGTGTATTTTATTTTCCTAGACTATTTCTCCTTGTTCTTGGACACTGGGGGAGAAAGTTATTAACAACTGTGCTGTTAAGATAAAACCTTATCTACTGAAAGAGATGGAGTCTTCTGGCAGAGCTCTCAATGAGTATGCACAGATAGTAACTTCTATTTGCCAGAACGATTCTGAAACTCCCCAATGTGGTGATCATTCGGATGGTTCTGAGAAGGCAGTGGTACGTTTTACTTGTCCTATGTGATACTCATCAGATAAACTGGTATAGATAACATGTGATATTCTTGATCTTAATTTTGCTGCATGTTGGAAACCATGCAACAAATTTAACTGACCTGCAAAATCTCTAGAACCTTGACTGTTGCTATTGTTTCATTTGTATGTTTTCTAAATGAACCACCTCTAAATTAATTGTTTTTTGGAAAGCAAAGGATGCTCAATGCTTTATTAAAGATAGAACAACCGAGAAAAATTAGGTAATGTAAAAGGGAAAACCCTAGAGCACAAATACTCTCCGACTTTGTGAAAATAAAGGTAAGGGTCGATTGTATAGAGTCTTACCCTTACACTTATTTTGCAAAGAAGCTGTTCCAAGACTCAAATTTGTGACCTTTCAGTCTCAAATATGCAATCTTACCACTTGCTCCAAGGCTCACCTTTTAAGTAAAATAAATTAATGTAAGGAATAAGAAATTAGGTAATGGAAGTCAGAGTGAAGCATGATCAGGATTTTTTTCTTTCAAATAACCAATTTGTAATATGTTTGTGGTTATATGTGTTTTAAATCATAAGCATACTGGTTCTCCTTCTTGAAACATGCCCAAAAAAACATATGCCTACTAAAACTCCATTAGGAAAAAATCAACTACCGACCATGTCACTTGTGCACCAGTTATTATTCAAAGAGGAACTTCTGATCAAATTCCAGCAGAGAAAAATAATCAGGTCCTGTTTGGTTGGTAATATACTAGTAATTTATCGTCAACTTATTCCAAAATTATGATGCTCACTTGAGCCATTTCCATATGTACAAGATTTGCAAATAGTTCGAGGAAATCATGCTTGGTTTATAATCTCTAATGTTAGGAAATTGGGAAAATAAGGAAATAATGCAAATCAAATAATAATTATTTAAAGCATATACAGTCCCTAAATAGGAGATATTGCAAATATTTCGCTAAATATAAGGATACTTTCCAACTCCATATTTCATAATGGCGAGAAAAGTTATGTTATTGGGAATAGGGGCATATGAATGGTGCTTGTTTTTTACACGACCTTTTGTTGCATTGATATCTTTGTATTTGTGTTGTTATTTACAACAAGTTGTTACTTGGTTTGAGGATTTGCAAGATTGAAGTTAGGATGGTTTTGTTGCAATGCTTCAGGTTCATTTAGTTGAAAACAAGCTTGATGTGCCTAAAGATGCAAATGAACAACCCTGTGAGGTAAATTATCTTTATCTTTCTAATCAAGTTATTGGATTACTAAATTTTCTTTACAATTGCAACACTTGCTTTATTAAAGTACCAGTCTATATTAATACAATATTGAACATTTAACTGCATTCTTCATCAGGAGACCAAGCGGCTTGAATCAGATATTGCCTGTGTGAGAGATGCCCAAATTATGGATGATACAAAATCAAACATAAGAAGTGCCCGTGCTTCTGCTAAGGACGGTGAAGCTATAAAACAGTCTGGTTCAAAAAGGAAATTGCACAATGATCTTACTAAGAACTCCAAAAGAAGCAATGCAAAAACCAATTCAGAAACTGGCAATTTAGAGTCTGTTGGGGAACTAAAGTCAAAAACTCAGTTGAATACTGTGCCAGGGAAGAGGGGCCGTAAGCCTAATACTTTATTGAATGAAGAGGAAGGCTACGATCACTCGTGGATTTTGGCACGAACAAAAACAGGAAAATCAGCTCTATCCAGAAAGGCTTGCGATAGCAGCTCTGCTTTTTCACCTTCTGAAAACCCTACCTCCAAAAAGGCTAAGTTGCAGTCAAAGCCTAAAACTGTAAGTGAAGCTCTAATTTCAGAGCCGAAAAATGAGAACATTGCGAAACCTGCTCAATACAGAAAGACTCGTGATATGGGCAGTGATTTTCCACATTACAAAAAACCTGCTTCCCTCAAGGATAATGTTCTGTCAAAGCTTGAAGATATGAGCAAAGGTTGTGAAGATTCAATTTCCAAACCTAGAACCGATGCGAATACTGATGCTTCTCCTCATTTTACAAACCATAACTCGCCTGATGGAAGCTACCCCAAAAGAGGCCGGCCAAGGAAAATAACTAGCACTGAGAGTCAAGATATTGATCACATTTCTGTTTCAACATTAAAGGAAGACAATTTGAATCCTCTGCTTGAGGGATTGGAATCTCCTGGTGTTAGGTTGGAAAAGGAATCTGAAGTAAAACCTCAGGCACCCATTAGGAAAATCACTGTAAAGTTTGATGGGAAAACTGTCGTACCTAAAATGGAATCTAAGTTCTCTTGTAAAGATGAGGGTAAACACAAGTTAGCCATGAATATTGATGTAGAAAACAGAGACGAGGGAAGGTCCTCAGCTCAAAAAGAAGTTAAAAAAGGGAGGAGACTTGATGCTACTCCTAATAAAGGTCTCAAGAAATCATCTGAAATGAAGGTATAACAAGTAACTTTTTACAATCTTCTTGGACAACCCACAATATATTTGTAAAACCTCACATATGCATCTTAAGCTAACAGAGTCATTGAAATTTCAGTTTTTTTCCAATGGAAACCTTGAGATGGCTAATTTTCTTCAATTTTAATATGATCTGGTATTATTTTCGGTTTACCGTGAAGGTCCTTAAAATGTGGCACTCCCTCAAGATTTTCTGCAAACTGTAATAACATGTTGATATGCCTTGGGAAGGCTATTGCCTTCATATTGCTGCTTTTGATTTTTTAGATTAAAATTTGTATTTGTTCAAACAATCTCTGTCTATTTGTCTCTCTCTCTCTCTTTGTTCGTGTGTGTGCTTAAGCGATGTCCAGTGTAAAGATTTTTACCCTAGTCTCCATACTATTACTTAATGATAGTGGTCCAAACTAACAATATTTGACATAACATTTATTTTTCAAGCTTTTGAATTAGAATCTTGGAACTTTCACCTTCTGTTTATTTGTCCTCCTAATTTTTTTCCTATTAAATTTTTCTCTAACTAAACTAAATTTTGTTGGTTTTTTTTTTCTTCAGCCATCTGAAACTTGCAACCTTGGTAACCCATTGTAGGCTAAAATTTGAATTTCTAAAAATGCAATCCTAAATAACCATAAACACAATTAAAAACCAACTTAATTACAAAAAAATAACGACTGACTCTTAAACTCCATAACTGCTAACTTATGACTCGTAAATTCCATAACTGCTAACCTTATTACTCATAAATTCCATAATTGCTAACCTTTGACTCATAAATTTCGTAACTGCTAACCTTATGACTCGTAAATTTCATAACTACTAACCTTATGACTCATAAATTCCATAACTGTTAACCTTATGACTCACAAATTTCCTTAAAATAAAACTCCACATTTAATTAACTTAATTTCCTAATTTAACGGTGCGGGTTCTTACAATGAGCAGTGTGAAAAGAAAGAGGTTTTGATTCAATCCCCACATTCCACCCTTGGGATGGACTTCGCTCTCTAAATTAGTTTCATAGCCGACTCTCAAAGAGTCGAAAAAAATACCAGAAGAAAGCCTAATCGGTCTCAAAAAGATAATTATGATATATTTCCAAAACAAAGAAGAAGAAGAATCACATCAACAAAAGATTGAAACTTCTTAATTCGTCATTAATATTGCGAAATTGATGCTGAAATTAAGAGTTAATTGATTCTAGGGAAAACTATTTCGTGAAAGTGAATCCTGAAAAAATACTACTAAACTATTTCGTGATTCTTCTCTCTCTCTTGGGTGTATATAGGTGGGCTGGAATTTAATTTGTTCAAATTATATATTTGTCTCATTAATACGAGAAAGGATCCTTTACAAACTTTTTTTTATAAATTGTTACAAATTACACTATGTACTTCCGGGAGTACATAGTGTAATTTGCAACAATTTGTAAAAAAAAAAAAATTGTAAACGGATCATAGTGTAAGCATGAGGTAGGGTCCTTTGACATTTGATCTAACGTCAAACTTGAAATTTGACACCGGTGTGAAAGGATTCTGCCTCTCTCTCTCCTATATATATATATATATATATATATGTGTGTGTGTGTGTTAAGTCATACAAAGAATTGGAGACATATAACAATAATCATTGTTTAAGGGATAAAGAACTTGTTCCTTTTACCCAACGATTTCGAGATCAAGTCATGGATATAGAAACTAGCTATATGCATCCAATCATATTCGAACCAGACTAAGTCAGGTGATTAGATAAACAGGTGAAAAAAAATACAAAAAATAAAAAGATTGGAGACTTATAGCACACATTTATTTCTGATTAAAATTCTATTCAAAGCTATGTCATGTACAAAACAAGTGTTTAAATGTTGTGCAATTTGAAAGAAAACACAGGCATAGTTTAATAAGATCCACTTTAGCCCACTTCATGTACTGAACTATCGGACCTGTGGGAACACATAATCTGCTCCTCTTTGGTTCGGATATCCTCACATGTGAGATTGCAGAGGCAAGCGCATCAAAATCCCTTCTCTGCATTCTCCCAATAAGATCTCGGGCAGGTTTAGATATTGATTGCCACATCTCTGTTTGAAAATCTAATTCGTCGGACTTAATAGCCTCAAAAACTGCCTCCAATGAATTTCCTTGAAATGGAAGACTGCCAACCAAAAGAGCATGCAAGAGCACTCCAGCACTCCAGATATCTGTAACAGCCCGTGTTAACCCGGATTGTTAACACACTATCGTATTAAGCCACGCTTAATAAAAAATACGGAATAACTTTTTCTTTAATTCAATTATGACGTCATTAACTTAACCAACTTGTTTACTTAATCATTTTCATAAAAATACTGCCTGTATGTAAATTGCAAGACATCTAACTGAATACCTCATATATAAATATAGGTGAGTATCTAAAGCCACAGGTCTACACAAGTAGCCTGGGTCAAAATCCTGATACTTTAATTACAACATTAACATAAGAAGACGATAACAATCACGTGGCATGGACAAACCCCATGCTCACCAAATAAGGCAACAATGCCCACAAATAGTCTCAACATAAGCTTAACATAATTAAAGCAGAAAACATAAACAACAGTAGAAATAGCATAACAGCAGTCAGCATATCATCGATCAGCTCAACTCTGGCCTCCTGCCACCTGAGCCCTCAACATTACCTGATCCTGAAATAAGCGTCCCCAAACGTGGGGTGAGATCTCTAACAAGAAATCTCAGTAAGACAAGGGGTCCTCAAGGAGTCTCCACCCCAAGCTCACTTACATGTGTAATATAAGTTCTAAAAACAGTATTACAGTATAAGTTCTAAAATCATGCGATGCAGCAATTAATCATGTCATGTGTGCTTTCAAATCTACTGGCCAGAGAAATGTAGGAATACGTCTATGCCTACATGAGTACATGGATACTACCTGCACCTCACCCACATGCTTCTCCATCTTGTATGTACTACATACTCAGGATTGCCGTCTAGGTGGACACCACATGCATATCATAATGCTCATTACATATAAACAGCTCAACAGCATTTCCAAAATAATCAAAGCATGTAACACAGCATGCATAAACCCATCCCCATGGGACATGGTGGAACATCAAAATGGCTAAACCGAGGACACGAAAGCTTACCTTGCAAGCTAGCTATCCAAGCCGAGAGTCCAACCACTCACTAGTCCACAAATAGCAGTATCACAATCTGATATGGACCATTAACAAGTCAATATAAATGCATCACAAGCATACAACTTAAAGACTACGCCTTTCCTTTACGTTTTACGTCTTAAGGCTCCTAACAAAGCCATAAGCCCTTAATCATGTGATTCTGACTTAGTCCATTTATTACAGAAGTTCAACTTCCTTAAACTAGGGTCCACACACACCCAATAGCTTACTGTTCATACAGTAAAGCTACTGTCTGCGCAGAACCCAGAATATCCGGATATCAGAAGGGGCATATCCGGATATGTCATATCCGGATATCACACTGGACATATCCGGATATGTCATATCCGGATACCCAGATCCCATATCCGGATATCAATATCCGGATACCATATCCGGATACTGATATCCGGATATCTGTTCGACAAATATCCGGATATCTCACGACAGAATGCAGTTTCTGCATTTCGTGAATATCCATCCCAAAGGTCCAACTTTTAACACATGTACACGTTAAAGCATGCATCTTTAGTTCATTTTAGGTTCATATACCTTTTACCCTCTTATTTACTCATTAAACATGGCCAAGACATCAACTTTAAGCATCATAAACTCATGATCATAGTGAGGTAACTTACCAAAGTTCAAAACAGAGGCAAGTTGTGCTCTTGGAGCTCTCCCAAGGTTCCTCACACTCAGCCTAAGTAGGAGCACGAAAATGGCACTTCAAGGTGGGTTCTTGCACCACAAGAAGGCACTTTGAAGCTCACAATGACTACCAAAAAGTAGCCATTACTAAAGCTTCAAACTCATGCTCACTAACTACCTCTCAACTCAGAATGATGGCCACAATGCAGCCCCAAGGTTTACTCTCACCTTCACAAATGTCAAAACAAGCATGAAAGGTGATCACTTGGCTAAGGAAAGAAGAAGGAAGAAGAAGAGAAGAAGAAGAAGAAGAAGAAGAAGAAGGGGAGTGGCAGCTGCAGCAACTCACGTTCAATGTGCATGCCTAGGGTTTTGTGCCCACTAATGGGTCTATTTATAGGCCCAAGCCACTAACCGCGCAATATTAGCCTTAATCGCAAAGTAAAAGATCTTGATCCCAAACTTCGGATTCTAGACCTACGCATTTTTCTAAGATTTGTCATATTTTTATTTTATTTTTCGGAGCACCTTTCCGGTACGCGCTTTTCCATAGCCAGTATCAGTTCTGGCATCAGATTACGTCATTTTGACTTGAAACTTGTTTTACAAGCCCTACATAATATTCTAGTAATTATCATGCATTCGTTATAATTTTCCGGGATACTTTTCCGGTACGCATTTATACCGAGTAGCAGAACCGGTATCTGCGCTTTTCATCCGAAAAGCGACTTTCAGCATTTTTACTCACTCAATTTAATTATCTAAGCCCATTAATACTTATTAGGGTCAATTATGGAATTATTTCCTAATTATCATAATTAATTCGCTAATTACCTTAATTAGCGGTGCGGGTTCTTACATTCACCCCACCTTTTTAAGGATTTTGTCCTCAAAATCAGAAACATACCTGTCTTGAAAGTCGGGATACTGTCGGAGAAGCTCATCCTCTCGCTCCCAGGTACACTCCTCGGGACTTCTTCCTGACCATTGCACCTTGACCACCGGAATGATCTTGCTTCTGAGCTGTTTCTCGCCTCGATCGAGAATCTTGAGTGGTCCGACGGGAGTCTTTAGGTTCTCCCGAACCTCCACATCATCCGGCTGCACCACGTGCAAAGGATCTGCTATGTACTTCCGAAGCTGAGACACGTGAAACACGTCGTGGATGTTGGCTAGGTTCGGAGGTAAGGCGAGTCGATAGGCAACTGGTCCTACTCTACCAAGGATCTGGTAGGGCCCAATGAATCGCGGGCTCAACTTCCTCACGCCGAGTGCCCGTCCAACACCGGTGACAGGTGAAAGTTTCACAAACACGTGCTCACCCTCACTGAACTCCAGTGGTCGATGCTTGACATCGTAGTAGCTCTTCTGGCGATTCTGCGCCTGCTTCAACTTTTCCCTGATCATCTGGATCTGATGGGTAGTATCTTGGACAAAGTCCAAGCCAAAAAGCTCTTTATCTCCAACCTCAGACCAGCAGGTAGGAGTCCGACACCTCCTACCATACAGCGCCTCGTAGGGTGCCATGCCCAGACTAGCATGAAAACTGTTGTTGTACGAGAATTCTACCAACGGAAGGTACCTATCCCATGCAGAACCCTGCTCCAATGTCCAAGCTCTCAGCATGTCCTCCAATGTCTGGATGGTCCGCTCAGTCTGTCCGTCAGTCTGAGGGTGATAGGCGGTACTCAATCTCAACTGCGTACCAAAAGCCTCCTGCAGCGCCTCCCAGAACCGAGATGTGAACTTCGGGTCCCTATCACTGATGATACTCTCGGGCACCCCGTGAAGCCTCACAATCTCACGGACATATAGTTTGGCCAACTGCTCTGTAGTGAAGCTCACCTTCACTGGAAGAAAATGGGCAGACTTGGTCAATCTGTCCACAATGACCCAGATAGAGTCACAACCAGCCTGAGTTTTAGGCAATCCCACCACGAAGTCCATGGAAATACTCTCCCACTTCCACTGTGGAATCTCCAGAGGTTGAAGTTTACCAGACGGTTTCTGGTGCTCGATCTTTACTTTCTGGCAAATAAGGCATTTGGACACGTAGACCGCTATGTCCTTCTTCATGCCCGGCCACCAAAAATTTCCCTTTAACTCCTGATACATTTTTGTAGCACCAGGGTGGATAGTGAACCGGCCCTTATGAGCCTCTGCCATAACCTCTTCGGTCAATGGCCCTCGAGGAATAACAATCCTCTTCTGGAACAGCAGCAATCCGTCATCGTTCCAAGACACACCGTCCTGGTTTTTCACATAATCGAGGCACTCTCTTTGCACTTGCGCCTCTTTGATCTTTTCCATCAGCTCATTAATCACCTCTGCTGTCTCCATCTCAAGCAGTGCACCCCCAAACAAGGAGTTCACTCTCAAGTCTCTGAACTTCTCGATCACCTCGTAGTCGTTCATCATTAAACTGGATAAGCTCACAGATTTCCGACTCAAAGCATCGGCTACCACATTGGCCTTGCCAGGATGATACCTCAACTCAAAGTCGTAGTCCTTCAAGAACTCCATCCATCTACGCTGTCTCATGTTCAACTCCTTCTGGTCAAACAGATATTTCAGGCTCTTGTGATCGCTGAATACAGCAAACTTCATGCCAAACAGGTAATGCCTCCAAATCTTGAAAGCAAAAACAATGGCTGCCAACTCCAAGTCGTGAGTCGGGTAGTTCTCCTCATGAGGTTTCAACTGTCTTGAAGCGTAAGCAACCGCTTTCCCTTTCTGCATCAGCACACAGCCAAGTCCTTTACCAGAGGCATCGCAGTACAACTCGAATTGCTCCGCAGGATCAGGAAGAACTAACACTGGAGCAGTAGTCAGTCTCTCCTTTAACTCCTGGAAACACTCCTCACACTCATGTGTCCACACGAATGGAGTCTCCTTTCGGGTAAGGCGAGTCATCGGTAGCACCATCTTGGAGAATCCTTCTATGAACCTCCGATAGTAGCCTGCCAAACCCAGGAAGCTCCTCACTTCTGTAACCGTCTTGGGCCTCTCCCAATCCATCACGGCCTCAATCTTGTTAGGATCAACTGCAACTCCATTAGCTGAAATCACATGACCCAGAAATTTCACCGCCTTGAGCCAAAACTCGCATTTCGACGGCTTAGCATATAGCTTTTTCTCCTTTAGCACTTGCAACACAATCTTCAAGTGCTCAGTATGCTCCTCCTCCGTCTTGGAGTAGATCAAAATGTCGTCAATGAAGACGATCACGAACTGATCCAGGTACGGAAGGAAAATCATGTTCATGTAGTCCATGAACACTGCGGGTGCATTGGTGAGTCCAAACGGAATCACCAAGTACTCATAGTGCCCGTACCTCGAGCGAAACGCTGTCTTTGGGACATCCTCCGGCTTTACCCGTATCTGATGATAACTGGACCGGAGATCAATCTTGGAATACACACAAGCACCCCTGAGCTGATCCAGCAAATCGTCAATGCGTGGAAGAGGATACTTGTTCTTGATTGTCACCTTGTTCAACTGTCTGTAGTCGGTGCACAACCGCATGGTCCCATCTTTCTTTTTCACAAATATGACCGGTGCTCCCCAGGGAGACACACTCGGCCGAATAAAGTCTTTCGCTGAAAGCTCCTCGATATGCTTCTTCAGCTCCGCCAACTCTGGTGGCGACATCCGGTATGGAGCCAACGAGATAGGCCCCACACCAGGCAATAAATCTATGGAGAACTCTATCTCCCTCTGCGGTGGAAACTCAGGAATCTCCTCAGGAAACACCTCGAGGAATTCCCTCACCACAGGAATGCCAGTGAGATCCTCCTGTGTCCCACTCACCAAACCTCCCAACATGACATAGCCAAATGCCCCTGCTCTCAAGGCCCTCCTCGCCTGCAGGACTGAAATGAACGGTGAGGAACTGGCTGTGGACCCACCCGGAGACATCACCACTTTCTTGGCACAACAGTCAATCATTGCACAGTTTCTGGACAACCAATCCATGCCCAAAATAATTTGAAGGTTGGCCATCGGCAATCCTATCAGATCTACCGAGAAATCACGGCCATCCCACTGAAACGCTACATCGCGATGAACAGTGGAGGTCAAACATTTTTCTCCGGTGGCGGTGGTCACCCGCATCGGTGGAGAAAGCACATCACTGGGCAACTCAAGCCCCACAGCAATAGGGGTAGCAACAAAAGAGTGCGTTGCCCCGGAATCAAACAAAACATCAATAGTTGATCCACCAATGGTAACAGTACCTCTGACCAGGTTCGGAGCTCTGTCTGACTGCTGACGATCAAGCGTGTAGACTCGTCCGGTAGTAGGTGGCACGGCTGGTGCCCCAGTAGGAACCATCTGCAACGGCACAGCCTGTACTGCAGCAACTCTCGCCGTCGGGCAATCTCTAGAGTAGTGGCCCTCCTTGCCACACTGGAAGCATATCAGCTGACCGGTAGGACACGGCCCGAAATGTGACTTCCCACATCCCGAACATCTGGGAGCAGGAGGTCTAGCGGCGTTCCCCGGAGCAGCAGTCTTTCTGAACTGATTCAGCGCTTGCTTAGCCGCCTACGGTGGTTTGCCCTTGCCCTTGTTGGCAAAGTTCTTGTTCTTCCAGGGAGTAGAACCACCAGCGCTCTGCGGCACCTCAATCTTGGCCCTCTTGGCCTGACTCGCACGGCAGTAGTCCTCGATGTCACGGCACTGCTGTACCAACGCTCCGAAGTCTCTCGAAGCAGAACCAGCGAGATGTCCAGCAATATCCTCATTAAGTCCCCTCCGGAACTTGGCCGCCAGAAAAACGGGAGTCGGTCTCGCCATGCGGAAATGAGAGAACTTGACCAGTTCATTAAACTTGGCCAGGTACTCGTCGACAGACAACGAGCCCTGTACCAATCGGTCAAACTCTCCCTGCTTCCTCTCCTGGGAGTCGTAAGGAAAATACTGGCCCAAGAAGCTCTCCTCAAAGAATGGCCACGTCATCACATGACCCTGCATCTCGTAGACCTGAGACAGGTTGGTCCACCACTTATGGGCCTCGCCCTCCAGCATGTACGTGGCGAACAACAGCTTCTGCGGATCCGTGCACTGCATGATCCGGAAAATCTTGTCCAGCGCCTGTAGCCATCTGGCAGCAGCAATGGGATCATACGATCCGTCGAAGGTAGGTGGCTTATGCTTGCGGAAAGCATTCAGCCGGCGATCGATCTCGTCACGATCCTCAGCAAGAACGGGGATAGTCTGCATAGCCCCCGTCAAGTGACTACCCTTACCCATCTGGCTCTGGGAGTCCTCCTGTTGACTAGGCGGAGGTGGAGGCGGTGGCGGCGGTGGAGGTGGTGGAGGACCCTGGCCCGCAGCAGGACCAGCCCTCAGCTCCTCCAACATGACCCTCATCATAGTCATGTTGGCCATCCGGTTCTCCTCCAGAACCTCTGCCGTGGTTTGCCGGTTCGCATCTCGAATAGCGTCCAGCATCGCCCGGTTCGCCAGCCTCGTGGCTTCCTGGTCGGCTAGTCGGGCCGCCTGCATCTCAGCCAATGCAGCCAGGACAGGATCCGTCTGATCCTCGCTCGTACTCGTGTTCCTCCTTGGTGGCACCATGACTCTGCACAAGTTACACAAAGAATGAGTTGATCAGGCCCACGCCATGTGGTCACATATGCATTATCATGACGCACACCAATCAGAGAGAACACAAAGTAGACACGCAACGACACATCCTAAGTTATTGCAATAGATACAGGCTTTTCCCTAGAAAGTGCTCTGATACCATAAAATGTAACAGCCCGTGTTAACCCGGATTGTTAACACACTATCGTATTAAGCCACGCTTAATTAAAAATGCGGAATAACTTTTTCTTTAATTCAATTATGACGTCATTAACTTAACCAACTTGTTTACTTAATCATTTTCATAAAAATACTGCCTGTATGTAAATTGCAAGACATCTAACTGAATACCTCATATATAAATATAGGTGAGTATCTAAAGCCACAGGTCTACACAAGTAGCCTGGGTCAAAATCCTGATACTTTAATTACAACATTAACATAAGAAGACGATAACAATCACGTGGCATGGACAAACCCCATGCTCACCAAATAAGGCAACAATGCCCACAAATAGTCTCAACATAAGCTTAACATAATTAAAGCAGAAAACATAAACAACAGTAGAAATAGCATAACAGCAGTCAGCATATCATCGATCAGCTCAACTCTGGCCTCCTGCCACCTGAGCCCTCAACATTACCTGATCCTGAAATAAGCGTCCCCAAACGTGGGGTGAGATCTCTAACAAGAAATCTCAGTAAGACAAGGGGTCCTCAAGGAGTCTCCACCCCAAGCTCACTTACATGTGTAATATAAGTTCTAAAAACAGTATTACAGTATAAGTTCTAAAATCATGCGATGCAGCAATTAATCATGTCATGTGTGCTTTCAAATCTACTGGCCAGAGAAATGTAGGAATACGTCTATGCCTACATGAGTACATGGATACTACCTGCACCTCACCCACATGCTTCTCCATCTTGTATGTACTACATACTCAGGATTGCCGTCTAGGTGGACACCACATGCATATCATAATGCTCATTACATATAAACAGCTCAACAGCATTTCCAAAATAATCAAAGCATGTAACACAGCATGCATAAACCCATCCCCATGGGACATGGTGGAACATCAAAATGGCTAAACCGAGGACACGAAAGCTTACCTTGCAAGCTAGCTATCCAAGCCGAGAGTCCAACCACTCACTAGTCCACAAATAGCAGTATCACAATCTGATATGGACCATTAACAAGTCAATATAAATGCATCACAAGCATACAACTTAAAGACTACGCCTTTCCTTTACGTTTTACGTCTTAAGGCTCCTAACAAAGCCATAAGCCCTTAATCATGTGATTCTGACTTAGTCCATTTATTACAGAAGATCAACTTCCTTAAACTAGGGTCCACACACACCCAATAGCTTACTGTTCATATACCTTTTACCCTCTTATTTACTCATTAAACATGGCCAAGACATCAACTTTAAGCATCATAAACTCATGATCATAGTGAGGTAACTTACCAAAGTTCAAAACAGAGGCAAGTTGTGCTCTTGGAGCTCTCCCAAGGTTCCTCAAACTCAGCCTAAGTAGGAGCACGAAAATGGCACTTCAAGGTGGGTTCTTGCACCACAAGAAGGCACTTTGAAGCTCATAATGACTACCACAAAGTAGCCATTACCAAAGCTTCAAACTCATGCTCACTAACTACCTCTCAACTCAGAATGATGGCCACAATGCAGCCCCAAGGTTTACTCTCACCTTCACAAATGTCAAAACAAGCATGAAAGGTGATCACTTGGCTAAGGAAAGAAGAAGGAAGAAGAAGAGAAGAAGAAGAAGAAGAAGAAGAAGGGGAGTGGCAGCTGCAGCAATTCACGTTCAATGTGCATGCCTAGGGTTTTGTGCCCACTAATGGGTCTATTTATAGGCCCAAGCCACTAACCGCGCAGTATTAGCCTTAATCGCAAAGTAAAAGATCTTGATCCCAAACTTCGGATTCTAGACCTACGCATTTTTCTAAGATTTGTCATATTTTTATTTTATTTTTCGCACCTTTCGGTACGCGCTTTTCCATAGCCAGTATCAGTTCTGGCATCAGATTACGTCATTTTGACTTGAAACTTGTTTTACAAGCCCTACATAATATTCTAGTAATTATCATGCATTCGTTATAATTTTCCGGGATACTTTTCCGGTACGCATTTATACCGAGTAGCAGAATCGGTATCTGCGCTTTTCATCCGAAAAGCGACTTTCAGCATTTTTACTCACTCAATTTAATTATCTAAGCCCATTAATACTTATTAGGGTCAATTATGGAATTATTTCCTAATTATCATAATTAATACGCTAATTACCTTAATTAGCGGTGCGGGTTCTTACAATATCCACCTTCTCAGAGTATTGGCCCAACAATACTTCTGGGGCAACATATGAAGGGCTTCCAGCCAAACCAGTCAAGTTCTGACCTTGTGAAATTCTAGTGGCCAGGCCAAAATCTGCAAGCTTTAATTTCCCTGATGCTGTGAGCAGAATATTTTCAGGTTTGATATCTCTGTGCACAACTCCCATGTCATGACAATACTTGATGACTAACATCAATTCCTTGAATATATTAGCAGCCCTCTTTTCTGAATATGGAGTTCCATCCTTAACCATTTGATCAATTAGTCCCCCACCAGAGCACAATTCCATCACCAGATGAAAGCATTCAGCTTCTTCATACACTGCTTGCAGTGTCACAACCCCAGAATGTCCAGACAAGTGTTGCATTATCTCAACCTCTCGATGAACCGTCTCCTCCCCCTTCCTCATAGTCTTACAAGCACATTCTGCTCCGCTAACCCTCGACTGACACAGCCTAACAGATCCAAATTTCCCTTGCCCAATGGTTTCACCAAAAACATAATCATCTCCAATTTTCTTCTTCCTGCCCGTCTGGGTAGCACCATCAATGCAACCTATCTTTCTCTTGAGACCTCTTCCGTGAGTGATCAATTGATCAAATGTCCTACAAGGTGGAGCAGTAGCAATAGCAATGCCGGCAAGCCAACTTTTGAAGGAACCAGCTCGCTCAGTACTGTCAGCATCTTCTTTACACCTCTTCTTCTCCAGCCTAGAACATTCTTCGGGCGTGTAATGTGATTTGAAATTCGACGATGCAGAGCCATGACTGGAAGGCAAAATAACAGGTAGATCCGCAGATGCATCGTTGTCACTTACTTTCCTTTTCTTCCTCATAACATCGGTTGCAAAACTATAAGCACTATCAATCTTTTTATTAAGATCACTCACACACACCCCCATCGCACACTCTGTCATATCTTGCAGCAAAAACACACTTTAGGGTTCGTTTCTTTTGGTTTTCCTCTCAGATGGTGAGAGAGATAGGGTTGCAGAAAGAATGGGAAAGGGAAACTAAGAAGAAATATTTGCCGAAACGGAATAAATAGAGAAGAGAATATGGGAAATCCCCAAGAATCTGGTGCAGAAACCCTAATGATCTCCGATCAAAAAATTTAAACTGAGGAGTGAAGGTCCATCATATTTATAACTAGGGGTGAAAGTGGGCTGGGCTGGGCCGAGCTTTGCCCCGTACAACCCAAGCTTATGTCAAAAAATTTCAATTTGGCCCGGCCCGATAGCCTAGTATGAGTCTAACTGTTAGCCTGTCTTAGCCCATTTATAAAAAAACAAATGGCCCGGCCCGTCCCGTTGGCCTGTTAATTTTTAACTTCCAAGTAGACCATGAATCAACTCCACAAAATACTCAAATTCTATTGTTAAAATAAAATGACAATCTTAACATCCAAACAGAACCATGAATCACAAGAATAACTAAAGAAGTCAATCCATCTTATGTAAATTAAAATAACTACATGAATACAACACATCATAATGACTACAAGAGTAGCCAAAAACTTATCTTCTTCTTTTCTCCCCGTGCAAATACAATTCCAAGGTTACATAAGTTGGCAAATAATTTGTAAATGTAGAAAAAAAAACAAGAATAAAGAATAGAAAAAAAAACCAAGATTAAGAAACAAAAAAACCTTTTAATAGATTCACATAAGCAATCTCACGTGCTGAGATGTTGGTTCTTTAGATAAAATAAGGAGTAACTTTAGTATATTAAACAAATGGGCCAGCTTTGGAGGCTCGTGGGCCAGGCTTCATATATAACAATCCGGCCCAATTATGTAATCAAACCTTTACACCAGCCCAAGCCCAGCCTGTCAAGTAAAAAGGCCGAGCCAGACAGGCCACTAATGGGTCGGGCTGTAGGCCCCTGTGGGCCGGCCCGGCCCAGTTTCACCTCTATTTATAACGATTGATATCATTTTATAACCGTTTCGATAACAAAATTATGTTTATTTAATATTTATAACGATTGATCTAACAATAAATTTTGTTAATTGACATTAAATTCATTGAGTAAAACAATAACTAATACTATAAATAATCATTATTTTTTGGAATCTTATGGAATAGTACTTGCAAATTCAAAATTATCGAACTTATTGACAGTAATAACAAATTGGTTTTCTTTTCTTTACCTTTTTGCCCGTAGAATTCAAATACTTATATAATTTAAAGTTGGGTGAGAGATACATTATACGGTCTATAATTACTTAAATTATAGAGTTATTCATACAATATTATGATTCTTTAGCTATGATTTTGAAAACAAATTACAATTAATCAAAATTCTCTTCTATTGTTTTATTTTCAACAAATTCAAATTTTGAGATATTCGAGGAAGTTTTTGTTCCAAGAGCTGAAAATTTTGGTCATTTCAAATTCTCGTACTTTAACACACATTTAAATTTTTCGGGTAATTGGAAAGAAAAATCATTAATTAAATTAACCAATCAATATAATTAACTGGTTTCATTAATTTGAGCAAATCAAACTAATTAATTAATTTCCTTAATTTTCTCCATTGTTATAAAATCTGATTTCATGATTATATTTAAATTCAAATTTCAAATTCAAAAATTAGAAGTCAAATTAATTTTATTAATTTAACATTTAAATTAGTTAGGTTGTACCATGGATCAAGTCTAATTTGAGTATTTCACCCATGACAGATATAATTTAAATTTTAGTAAAAACTTGCTAAGATGAAAAGTTTACACTTTTCAAAAGAATTGAAATTATTATATGGCATGTGACAAAATGTTCCACAAAACAACTCTGAATTATAATATAGTATAGATTAATAGCTATCTGTACAATATAAAATAAAACTTTTTATACTATTGCGTGTTTGATAAATGATAAAAATAAATGATAGTTATGAAAATTTCATAATTGATAAATGATTGTTTCATGAAGTGATGATAAAAAATAAAATAACCATACGGTCTATCAAAAATTAACTACATAAGATATCTAAATATTATTTTGATTTTAGTAAATACAAGTCTATACTTTATTTTTTATGATATTTATAAATGAAAAAAATTAAAATAATTATTAATTTTAAATTATTATTTGGCATTAATTTTGTTATTTAATTATATGAAAAACTTATCCAGTTAAAAAATATGCTATAAATAATATTTAACGTTGTTTTTATTAAATGAAATATAGACAGGAACAAAACATTTTTTATTTATTTTTAAATGGTAGAATCTAATATAAGAAGTAATAATAAATAAGTAGGATACCAAAAAAAAAAGTAACTAAGTATGAAAGCGAGTTATTCAAATTTATTGGAGAAAATTCTCGGACTTTAACACATTTAAATTTTTCGGGTGAAATTGGAAATAATAAACAATAATTAAAATGAATATAGATAATAAATTTGGCAATTTTGAATTAGGATGTATTGGAAAATATTTTCGCTTTTGCTACAAAAATTTTTTTCTACCACACTCACATAAAATGAATGGGTACCACTAACTTTTATCTTTCTTCTCTATATAACGAGACTCACTCACTTTTATGTCAGTGTGGTAGAGAAAACCCTTTGAAAATATCATTAGATTTTTATTAATTAATAATCCTAATTATTAGCATTATTAGCATTATTTGTGTTCTTTTTCCATCTTTTTTTTCCCTCTCCGCCTTCATACTGATTTGGTTTGTATACTTTATAATATCATCAGATTGTATTTTCTTGTTTCTATAATTACTGATTATAAATTTTAAATAAATAAATGGGATTGATCTATCAAATTATTCCCAAATTCTTATGGGACAGGATATTGCGACAACCAAATAATGTTACTATTAATGTTACGACCACATCTTAACCGTTTATTTTCGTCAATCAATGGTTATCATTTTTTAAATTAATGCAGGATATTATAACAACCAAATAATGTTACTATTAATGTTACGACCATATCTTAATCGTTGATTTCTGTCAATCAACGGTTATCATTTTTCAAATTAATGCAAGATATTGTAACAACCAAATAATGTTACAATTAATGTTACGACCACATCTTAACCGTTAATTTCCGTCAATCAACAGTTATCATTTTTCAAATCAAACTTATTAATTAATTATTAATTTGCAATAAATGATAAC
>JAVKPL010010973.1:0-48150 GCA_032173675.1 Gastrolobium villosum | reverse complement strand
CTATTCTCAAGGCAGTATGCTTTGCCATAAAAGAGCCAGACGCTCCAGAATCAAAAATAACAGAAATTGGGTGGCCATTCAGAGTGACATTACCTTTGATCAGGTTGGGAAACTTCTGCGCTTCATTCGCATCCAAAGTGAACACCCGAGCTTGCGGAGGCTGTTGATCAACGTTCTGGGGACATTTGTAAGCAAAATGACCTTGCTGGCCGCATCTGAAGCATGCATTGTTGTTCTTGCGACAGACTCCGAAGTGATTCTTTCCACATGTGGCACAAACAGTCGCGCCCTGACGTCCAGTCGATGATTGACCCACCGTAAAGTTTCTCTTAAAGTTTCCAGGCCGCGCCTGCAACGGCGTACCTCTGCCTCGACCCCTACCAGGTGCCGCCCTGAAGAATCTGCCTGCTCGGTTTCCTCCGTGGAACTGTGGTGGTGGCTTGTTCAAGTTCTTGGCCTCCAGAATGATTCCTTCTGCCTGACGACTCTGGTTGATGAGTTCTGGAAGTGTACGATTAGCCGTCGTCAAGATGAGCTTGCGGATTTCCGGATGCAGTCCGCTCTCGAACTTCTCCACCTGCCATTCTTCGTCATAAATGTTCCGGTCAAAGTTGGCGTACTCGATCAGCTGCCCAAATTTAGCAATATACTCATTAACCGTCATGTTACCCTGCCTGAGCGACAGCAGTTCAGTGTGCTTCATCCTTCGCATTGCCTTAGGAAAATACTTATCCAGAAATACTTGTCTGAACACGGCCCATGTTAGTTCCACGTCCTGAGCTCTCAGCAGAGCCCTCGCACCAGTCCACCATGTTAAAGCTTCTCCCATCAGCTGGTACGACGCGTACTCAGTCTTCTGCGCTTCAGGGCATGCCATGCGTTCGAAAATATGCTCAATCATCTGCAGCCACTTTGCTGCAGCCTCAGGGTTGTCTTCACCCTCAAAAGTAGGTGGTCGGAAGTTGCGGAAGTCTTTCAACCTCCGACGGGCAATTTCTTCTGCATTTTCATGCAGTGGGGGTTGGTTCTGATTCTGTTGCCTATGGTCGCGCCATTCTTGGCTCATATTCTGGATGAACGTTGCCAGTCCCCCAATGGTGGTGATAAGATCCTCTTCCGCATCGCCAGTCCTTCCCCGAGTTGAACCGCGACCACCCGCCATGATTCTGCACTCACAATACCAGGAAATGAGTTGATCAGGCTCACCGCAAGTTATTCATGGCAGCAGTCCCAAGTAGGTACTCGAGTTCAATTCGGACAAGTTAGCTATGCATCCGTGTCTTATCACAGAACAGTCTAAACCATCTAACTATCCTAGCTAACATATACTTAAACTATAGCACATTTAGACAGTCAATCAGCAGATAAACACAAACAACAATCAATTCAATCAAACACAAGCAAATCCATGGACCAAACTGCTCTGATACCAATTAGTGTAACGCCCTCCCTTGTATGCATCCAAGAGAGTCGTTTGCTAAGCGGAATTAGAGTCGTTAACGTCACATGAGCTAACAAAGCAGTATACAAATCCGTATAAAATTTTCAGCACTTAAATTCTTTTCACAAAGGTTTTCCAAAATAGTCATTGTTCATAAAAGTTCAAGCTAACATAATTATGATAAAGACTACAGTCATCCAAAAGTTCCAAAACATTAATCATTACAGTTATCCATTTAAACAAACAGCAACACTGACAATCCACGCATCAGCAATCAACAGCAAAATACTACTCCTTCAAATGCTCTTGCGTCCTCCTGCCATTTTGGAAAAATAGCAGCCCCGAAGGGGTGAGAATAATCCCAGTAGTGTGGCAATAAAACCAATAATATAACAATATTAACTAGGCACAAAATCATAAACAGTCACTTCAACATATCCTTGTTCCTTTTCCTTTTCATTTTTATCATATTCATATATTGCGTATATAACGCCTTTCCTTTGCGCTTTTAGCACCGTCGTGCGCGCACTTCACAGTGGAATCAAATATCCCTTGGCACCTGAGCTCCATGTGGATTCCATCTGTGGGCCTATGCGGACTGATGCCAAGTGTCCCATACCCCGGTACCTTGGGGATGCCTACATGATGCTTGCTCAAACACATGGTCCTGTACATAACTATTCTACACAAGGCCTATATGATCTTGTTACATGCATGTCATGCTATGCTTTCACACACAAGGCGTAAAAATGCGGTATGATGTAAAATGCATGCTTATATACCTTTCATATGCGTTATGCTGCCACATAACGTCTTTACCTCATAATCATATAGCCATCACGGCACATTTTTGGCAGTTTCCTTTCATTATAATGGAACATAATATTTTTACGGCATATGGAGCATCATGTCACAATTCTATACCAGTAGTTAATAGTCACATTAGGCATCATCGCCTGACACTTACCTTTGCTTGCCTTAAATATTACCAAACAGCAGCGAAGTATCTCACTTCTTAAGCGCACCTAAATCAATTACAACTAATCATTTACAGTGGCTATTTACAGCAGCAAAACAGTGAGCATACAGCAGCAAAACAGTGAGCATTTACAGCAGCAAAACAGTGAGCATTTACAGCAGCAAAACAGTGAGCATACAGCAGCAAAACAGTGAGCATACAGCAGCAAAACAGTGAGCATACAGCAGCAAAACAGTGAGCATTTACAGCAGCAAAACAGTGAGCATTTACAGCAGCAAAACAGTGAGCATACAGCAGCAAAACAGTGAGCATACAGCAGCAAAACAGTGACGTTTTAAACAGAAACAGTGACGTTTTTAAAACAGAAACAGTGGCGTTTTTAAAACAGAAACAGTGGCACTTTGAACTTACAAAACAGTGGCATAAATATTGGTTTTTTGGCATTGAAACAGTGGCATATTATGGACTAAACAGTGGCATTTGATGCATAAAAACAGTGGCATTTTATGCATATAAACAGTGGCATATGATGACTAAAACAGTGGCATATTATGCATAAAAACAGTGGCATATGATGACTAAAACAGTGGCACATTATGCATAAAAACAGTGGCATTTGATGGCTAAAACAGTGGCCTTTCATGCATAAAAACAGTGGCATTTTAAGCATAAAAACAGTGGCATTTCATGGCTAAAACAGTGGCCTTTTATGCATAAAAACAGTGGCATTTTAAGCATGGAAACAGTGGCATTTCATGGCTAAAACAGTGGCATTTTAAGCATGGAAACAGTGGCATTTGATGAGTAAAACAGTGGCATTTCAAAAAAACAGTGGCTTAAGGAGCACTAAAACAGTGACATACATGTGCAGAAACAGTGGCATATAATGTGCAGAAACAGTGGCATGTAATGTGCAGAAACAGTGGCATGTAATGTGCAGAAACAGTGGCATCTAATGTGCAGAAACAGTGGCTTTTAAGTGCAGAAACAGTGGCTTTTAGGTGCAGAAACAGTGGCATATAATGGTGATTTTGAGGGACCGAAACAGTGGCATTTCATCTTCAAAACAGTGGCACATCAAACCGAAACAGTGGCACATTTCTTCTTTAAAACAGTGGCATCTCCATAGTGGCATAAGCTTAAACATAACCATAAGATTTTTATGCATACAATTCATCATGAAATGACTCCATACTTATACTTTTATCATGCTCAACCAAGGATCCAAAGCAACACATATACAAGGAGACCTTCAAGCATACATACATGGCTACACAAAGAAAGAGTTCTAAGTTCAAGGCCTACCTCTTGTAGCACACCCTTCAAAGTCAAGAGTCACACCACCTTCTAGCTTCACTACACACAAGTCCACACTTCCTAAGAGGTTCTATGCGCAACAAGGTGAGGAACAAGGCTAGCACTAGCTTGGTGTATGGTTGAGGTGAGGGAAGGAGGGAGTTGGCTTGGCAAAGTCTTCTTGCTCCAAGGTTCTTGCAATGCTTAGCTAGAGTGTGAGGGAGAGAGGAGAGGAGTTGGCTGCACAAAATGAATGGGGCAGCCCCCTCTTGTGCGCAAATTTAAAGGGAAAGGGAGGAGGAGTTGCTATGATTAACCATCATGCAAAATTCTGATTACTTGAAGGGATGGGGCTGCACACAAGGCTGAATCAAGCAAGGGTTTGCTTCTAGTTTACTCTATTTACATGCAAAGGGTGAGGGGTGATATGTTCAGCTTTGAGGGCTGTCCAAGGCAGAGAAATTTCTGCACAATTGACCATGATTTGCGCACCTAGAGGAGTGGAAAGGAAGTGTCAAGAGCACATGCAAGAGCTTTGCTAAGTCAACAAGTAAAACAACCATGTGGCAGCCCAAAAATCTGCACTTAAGCAGCCTTGGTGCGCAATGATGAGGGGGGAAAGAGGTGCATTATGAGCACTGATTTGTGGCAGCCTAAACACTCATTTTGGGGCTGTCCTAAGTCAGAAAATTTCTGCATAAAAAGCCAACCCATGCGCACAAGGTGAGGTGTGAGGGAGGTTCACTAAGTCCACAAGCAAGAGAGCTTTGTGGCAGCCAAGGATTCTGATTTTTGGAGCTGTCCTCTGCGCAAAAATGATGAAAATGCAGTCCCAAAATCTCACTTATGATGCATGTGGAAGGAGGAGGAGGTTTGACTCATGATGGGCTGCAAAAGCTTGCCAAAAATCTGCACAATGCAGTCTCATGATGGAGAGTGTAAGTGGTTATCCAAGTCAACAAGTTAGGCAGTTTGTGTCACAAGAAAAATCTGCACCAAGGTCCCTCCCATGTGCGCCTAAATGGAGAAGTATGCAGCCTAAAATCATGCTCAAAGGTACATGTGTCTTCCATGCAATGAAATTAAAATCAAGTTATGCATAAGCAAGGTGAGGTGGCGGTTTAGCAAGGGAAAAGGCAGATTACTAAGGTCCTAATTACTCTCCCTTGTGCGCATGAATGAGGGGAAAAACAACTAGCCAAGTAGTGTTCCTTGCTGCACAAGGCAGCCTTGTTGGACTAGGCTTTAAGGAGGATAAGTGGTTACAACTTTGGGCTAAAACAAGGTAGGTTCAAAGGCCATCCTTGGGCCATTGGCCACACACCAAAAATCCAATCACACAAGTCCAAAATTAACTAGTCCACACACACACACTAGCCCACATCCAAACACTAATGCCTTCTAACACACACTCACATTACTCATAAGATTAAATTCACATGTCTACATATGTACCCTCCTAAGATTTAATTTAATTAATTACCTTAGTCTTATCCAAGGGTTAAAGGTTATACAATTCACAAGCCATTACACATAAACCATACATCCGAATTCTACACATGTACACATAGCCTATAGTACTTATGTATTTTACTAATTATGCGGGATGTTACACTCTCCCCACCAAATAGGAATTTTGCCCGCAAAATTAAACTTACTTAAGAGCTAAACAGTTCTGGATAGCGTTTCTGAACGTCGTCCTCGCGCTCCCAAGTGGCTTCAGCTGCCGATCTGTTGTTCCATAATACCTTCACCAAAGGAATCTCTTTAGAACGGAGTCGCTTGACGGATCTTTCAAGAATTTGGAATGGTTGCACTTGATAAGTCAGATTTTCCTTGAGTTCCACTTCTTCCGGTTGTAACACGTGAGATGGATCAGAGAGATACCTCCGTAGCTGAGACACATGAAATACATTGTGAATTCCTGACAGATTGGGTGGTAAAGCCAACCGGTATGCAGACTCTCCAATCCGGTCCATAATCAGATACGGTCCTAAGTACCGTGGACTTAACTTCTTAACTCCCATTCTCCTTCCGAGTCCCGATGTAGGAGTGATTCTCAAGAACACATGATCTCCGACTTCGAAAGATAGAGGCTTATGACGCTTGTCGTAATAACTCTTCTGTCTGGCCTGAGCCCTCTGCATATTCTCCCGAATCTTCTTTACTTGTTCGGATGTTTCTTGAATTAGATCGGGTCCTAACATACTTCGCTCACCCACTTCCGTCCAACATAAAGGGGATCTGCATTTTCTCCCATACAAAGCTTCATACGGTGCCATCTGAATGCTGGAGTGGTAACTGTTGTTGTAAGCGAACTCAATCAAAGAAAGATAACTATCCCAGCTGCCTCCTAACTCCAAAACACATGCTCGCAACATGTCCTCTAAGGCTTGAATGGTGCGTTCCGTCTGGCCATCGGTCTGCGGATGATAAGCAGTGCTCAACCTCAATTGGGTCCCTAATGCTCTTTGAAAGGATTCCCAAAACTTAGATGTAAACTTGGGATCACGATCACTGACAATACTCGTAGGAACTCCGTGCAGCTTCACAATCTCCTGCAGATAAATTCTAGCAAGCCTCTCTGTATCATATGTGGTTCTAACATGCAAGAAATGAGCTGACTTCGTTAAACGATCGACAATCACCCAGATAGAATCATATCCTTCTCGCGTCCGAGGAAGTCCAACTACAAAATCCATCGAAATACTGTCCCACTTCCATTCGGGAATCTCCAAAGGTTGAAGGAGTCCCGACGGTTTCTGATGTTCGTACTTCACCTTCTGACAAGTTAAGCACCGAGATACATACTCCGCAATATCACGCTTCATACCCGGCCACCAAAACGAGGTCTTCAAATCATGGTACATCTTCGTGGATCCAGGATGAACTGCATACTTACCCTTGTGAGCTTCCTGCAAAACTTCTTGCTTCAACTCTTCATTCGGCACAACCAGCCGTCCTTGAAATCTCCAAACATCATTCTCATCCTTTACAACATCTTGGTTGCCAACCAAATCACGGACTAACTCTTCATCTTTCTGAGCCTCCTTAATTCTACTGATCAATTCATTCTCCACCTTTATATTTCCCAATCTTATGCTGTTCCCTCTCTCTCGTCTACCGATAAGTTCAAGTCTCGAAAGGCCTCAAACAATTTCAGTTCTTCTATCATCAGAGTTGCAGTGTGTAGTGTCTTCCTGCTCAGGGCGTCAGCTACCACGTTTGCCTTTCCTGGGTGGTACTTAAGTTCAAAATCGTAGTCCTTCAGAAATTCCATCCACCGCCGTTGCCGCATATTCAGCTCCTTCTGATCGAACAAGTACTTCAAACTCTTATGATCGCTGAACACGTCAAACTGCGAACCATACAAGTGATGCCTCCAGATTTTAAGTGCGAACACTATAGCCGCTAACTCCAAATCGTGCGTAGGATAATTTTCTTCGTGAGGCTTCAGTTGTCGAGATGCATAAGCTACCGCCATACGATCCTGCATCAACACGCATCCAAGTCCTTTCAGCGACGCATCGCAGTATACTTCGAACTTTTGAGTAGGATCCGGAATCGTGAGTACGGGAGCACTCGTCAATCTGCTCTTCAGTTCCAAGAAACATTCTTCACAAGCTTCAGTCCACTCAAAAGGCTTGTCCTTCCGAGTGAGACGAGTAAGAGGTTGCACTATCTGAGAGAAATTCTGGATGAACCTTCGATAATATCCAGCCAGACCTAAGAAACTTCTTACTTCAGTGACAGACTTGGGTCGTTCCCAATTCATAACAGCTTCAACCTTGCTGGGGTCCACCGCGATACCTTCTGATGAAATGACATGGCCCAGAAACTGGACCTCTTTAAGCCAAAACTCGCACTTCGACCATTTCGCGTACAACAGCTTCTCCTTCAAGATTTGCAAGACAATCCTCAGGTGTTCCGCATGCAGCTCTTCATTAGCTGAGTAAATCAGGATATCGTCGATAAACACAATTACGAACTGATCAAGAAATGGGCGGAAGATGCGGTTCATGTAGTCCATGAATACCGCTGGAGCATTCGTTAGTCCGAATGGGATCACCTGATATTCGTAGTGCCCATAACGAGTCCTAAAAGCGGTTTTCGGAATATCCTCCGGTTTGACCCGGATCTGATGGTATCCCGATCGTAAATCTATCTTGGAAAAGACTCTGGCTCCTCTCAGCTGGTCCATCAAATCGTCGATCCTCGGTAGCGGATACTTATTCTTCACCGTTACTTTGTTCAGCTGGCGGTAATCTACACACAGACGTAAACTTCCATCCTTCTTCTTAATCAAGATGGCTGGAGCACCCCAGGGAGAAGTACTCGGTCTGATGAATTCCTTTGCCAAAAGCTCTTCTATCTGCTTCTTCAACTCTTGCAGTTCCAACGGCGCCATACGATACGGAGCAATGGAGATTGGTCCAACTCCAGGAACAAGTTCGATCGAAAATTCTATTTCCCTATGAGGAGGCAATCGAGGTATTTCATCCGGGAATACCTCCTCGAATTCTCTAACTACCGGTACATTCTGAATTGGATTGTCAACCGAGGTCTCAGCCTCGATCGACAAAAGATACCCTGCTGCTCCCTTGCGGAGCTCTTTTCTAACTTGCAATAAGGAAATGAGAGAGAAAGGTTGAAAATTACCATCTTTCGCAGGAACAACGACTTTCCCCGCTCGACAGTCCAATGTTATCCCGTTTTCCGTCAGCCAGTCCATACCGATAATCACATCGAAGTTGAATACCGGCAGGACCACCAAGTTAACCGTATACGTGTTCCCTTCATACTGCAAGGTAACACCTCTGCAGATCTCTGAGGCTGTGCACGATCCACCAGTAGGTGTGCTGATGTGTAACTCATAAGGTAACGGGGTTGGGGTGATGCCTATTCTCAAGGCAGTATGCTTTGCCATAAAAGAGCCAGACGCTCCAGAATCAAAAATAACAGAAATTGGGTGGCCATTCAGAGTGACATTACCTTTGATCAGGTTGGGAAACTTCTGCGCTTCATTCGCATCCAAAGTGAACACCCGAGCTTGCGGAGGCTGTTGATCAACGTTCTGGGGACATTTGTAAGCAAAATGACCTTGCTGGCCGCATCTGAAGCATGCATTGTTGTTCTTGCGACAGACTCCGAAGTGATTCTTTCCACATGTGGCACAAACAGTCGCGCCCTGACGTCCAGTCGATGATTGACCCACCGTAAAGTTTCTCTTAAAGTTTCCAGGCCGCGCCTGCAACGGCGTACCTCTGCCTCGACCCCTACCAGGTGCCGCCCTGAAGAATCTGCCTGCTCGGTTTCCTCCGTGGAACTGTGGTGGTGGCTTGTTCAAGTTCTTGGCCTCCAGAATGATTCCTTCTGCCTGACGACTCTGGTTGATGAGTTCTGGAAGTGTACGATTAGCCGTCGTCAAGATGAGCTTGCGGATTTCCGGATGCAGTCCGCTCTCGAACTTCTCCACCTGCCATTCTTCGTCATAAATGTTCCGGTCAAAGTTGGCGTACTCGATCAGCTGCCCAAATTTAGCAATATACTCATTAACCGTCATGTTACCCTGCCTGAGCGACAGCAGTTCAGTGTGCTTCATCCTTCGCATTGCCTTAGGAAAATACTTATCCAGAAATACTTGTCTGAACACGGCCCATGTTAGTTCCACGTCCTGAGCTCTCAGCAGAGCCCTCGCACCAGTCCACCATGTTAAAGCTTCTCCCATCAGCTGGTACGACGCGTACTCAGTCTTCTGCGCTTCAGGGCATGCCATGCGTTCGAAAATATGCTCAATCATCTGCAGCCACTTTGCTGCAGCCTCAGGGTTGTCTTCACCCTCAAAAGTAGGTGGTCGGAAGTTGCGGAAGTCTTTCAACCTCCGACGGGCAATTTCTTCTGCATTTTCATGCAGTGGGGGTTGGTTCTGATTCTGTTGCCTATGGTCGCGCCATTCTTGGCTCATATTCTGGATGAACGTTGCCAGTCCCCCAATGGTGGTGATAAGATCCTCTTCCGCATCGCCAGTCCTTCCCCGAGTTGAACCGCGACCACCCGCCATGATTCTGCACTCACAATACCAGGAAATGAGTTGATCAGGCTCACCGCAAGTTATTCATGGCAGCAGTCCCAAGTAGGTACTCGAGTTCAATTCGGACAAGTTAGCTATGCATCCGTGTCTTATCACAGAACAGTCTAAACCATCTAACTATCCTAGCTAACATATACTTAAACTATAGCACATTTAGACAGTCAATCAGCAGATAAACACAAACAACAATCAATTCAATCAAACACAAGCAAATCCATGGACCAAACTGCTCTGATACCAATTAGTGTAACGCCCTCCCTTGTATGCATCCAAGAGAGTCGTTTGCTAAGCGGAATTAGAGTCGTTAACGTCACATGAGCTAACAAAGCAGTATACAAATCCGTATAAAATTTTCAGCACTTAAATTCTTTTCACAAAGGTTTTCCAAAATAGTCATTGTTCATAAAAGTTCAAGCTAACATAATTATGATAAAGACTACAGTCATCCAAAAGTTCCAAAACATTAATCATTACAGTTATCCATTTAAACAAACAGCAACACTGACAATCCACGCATCAGCAATCAACAGCAAAATACTACTCCTTCAAATGCTCTTGCGTCCTCCTGCCATTTTGGAAAAATAGCAGCCCCGAAGGGGTGAGAATAATCCCAGTAGTGTGGCAATAAAACCAATAATATAACAATATTAACTAGGCACAAAAACATAAACAGTCACTTCAACATATCCTTGTTCCTTTTCCCTTTTCATTTTTATCATATTCATATATTGCGTATATAACGCCTTTCCTTTGCGCTTTTAGCACCGTCGTGCGCGCACTTCACAGTGGAATCAAATATCCCTTGGCACCTGAGCTCCATGTGGATTCCATCTGTGGGCCTATGCGGACTGATGCCAAGTGTCCCATACCCCGGTACCTTGGGGATGCCTACATGATGCTTGCTCAAACACATGGTCCTGTACATAACTATTCTACACAAGGCCTATATGATCTTGTTACATGCATGTCATGCTATGCTTTCACACACAAGGCGTAAAAATGCGGTATGATGTAAAATGCACGCTTATATACCTTTCATATGCGTTATGCTGCCACATAACGTCTTTACCTCATAATCATATAGCCATCCCGGCACATTTTTGGCAGTTTCCTTTCATTATAATGGAACATAATATTTTTACGGCATATGGAGCATCATGTCACAATTCTATACCAGTAGTTAATAGTCACATTAGGCATCATCGCCTGACACTTACCTTTGCTTGCCTTAAATATTACCAAACAGCAGCGAAGTATCTCACTTCTTAAGCGCACCTAAATCAATTACAACTAATCATTTACAGTGGCTATTTACAGCAGCAAAACAGTGAGCATACAGCAGCAAAACAGTGAGCATTTACAGCAGCAAAACAGTGAGCATTTACAGCAGCAAAACAGTGAGCATACAGCAGCAAAACAGTGAGCATACAGCAGCAAAACAGTGAGCATACAGCAGCAAAACAGTGAGCATTTACAGCAGCAAAACAGTGAGCATTTACAGCAGCAAAACAGTGAGCATACAGCAGCAAAACAGTGAGCATACAGCAGCAAAACAGTGACGTTTTAAACAGAAACAGTGACGTTTTTAAAACAGAAACAGTGGCGTTTTTAAAACAGAAACAGTGGCACTTTGAACTTCCAAAACAGTGGCATAAATCTTGGTTTTTGGGCATTGAAACAGTGGCATATTATGGACTAAACAGTGGCATTTGATGCATAAAAACAGTGGCATTTTATGCATATAAACAGTGGCATATGATGACTAAAATAGTGGCATATTATGCATAAAAACAGTGGCATATGATGACTAAAACAGTGGCACATTATGCATAAAAACAGTGGCATTTGATGGCTAAAACAGTGGCCTTTCATGCATAAAAACAGTGGCATTTTAAGCATGGAAACAGTGGCATTTCATGGCTAAAACAGTGGCCTTTCATGCATAAAAACAGTGGCATTTTAAGCATGGAAACAGTGGCATTTCATGGCTAAAACAGTGGCATTTTAAGCATGGAAACAGTGGCATTTGATGAGTAAAACAGTGGCATTTCATGCATAAAAACAGTGGCTTAAGGAGCACTAAAACAGTGACATACATGTGCAGAAACAGTGGCATATAATGTGCAGAAACAGTGGCATGTAATGTGCAGAAACAGTGGCATGTAATGTGCAGAAACAGTGGCATCTAATGTGCAGAAACAGTGGCTTTTAAGTGCAGAAACAGTGGCTTTTAGGTGCAGAAACAGTGGCATATAATGGTGATTTTGAGGGACCGAAACAGTGGCATTTCATCTTCAAAACAATAGCACATCAAACCGAAACAGTGGCACATTTCTTCTTTAAAACAGTGGCATCTCCATACAAGAAATAGTGGCATAAGCTTAAACATAACCATAAGATTTTTATGCATACAATTCATCATGAAATGACTCCATACTTATACTTTTATCATGCTCAACCAAGGATCCAAAGCAACACATATACAAGGAGACCTTCAAGCATACATACATGGCTACACAAAGAAAGAGTTCTAAGTTCAAGGCCTACCTCTTGTAGCACACCCTTCAAAGTCAAGAGTCACACCACCTTCTAGCTTCACTACACACAAGTCCTTACTTCCTATGGTGATCTATGCGCAACAAGGTGAGGAGGAACCACTTGGACAGCCACCAAAAGTGAGGGATCAAGACTGAACAGTGAGGTGAAAGTGAGGAGGAAAGCTTACTCTTTGCTTGGGACAAGGGCTACGGTTTTGAGAGGTGAGGGAAGGTAAGTGACCAATGTTTTTTCTTCTCCAAGAGGCTTGTTGGTTCAGCTAGAGAGTGAGGGAATGAGGGAAGGAGTTGGCTGCACAAAATGAATGGGGCAGCCCCCTCTTGTGCGCAAATTTAAAGGGAAAGGGAGGAGGAGTTGCTATGATTAACCATCATGCAAAATTCTGATTACTTGAAGGGATGGGGCTGCATACAAGGGCTGAATCAAGCAAAGGTTTGCTTCTAATTTACTCTATCCACATGCAAGGAGGTGAGGGAGATATGTTCAGCTTTGAGGGCTGTCCAAGGCAGAGAAATTTCTGCACAATTGACCATGATTTGCGCACCTAGAGGAGTGGAAAGGAAGTGCCAAGAGCACATGCAAGAGCTTTGCTAAGTCAACAAGTAAAACAACCATGTGGCAGCCCAAAAATCTGCACTTAGGCAGTCTTGGTGCGCAATGATGAGAGGAAGAGAGGTGCATTATGAGCACTGATTTGTGGCAGCCTAAACACTCATTTTGGGGCTGTCCTAAGTCAGAAAATTTCTGCATAAAAAGCCAACCCATGCGCACAAGGTGAGGTGTGAGGGAGGTTCACTAAGTCCACAAGCAAGAGAGCTTTGTGGCAGCCAAGGATTCTGATTTTTGGAGCTGTCCTCTGCGCAAAAATGATGAAAATGCAGTCCCAAAATCTCACTTATGATGCATGTGGAAGGAGGAGGAGGTTTGACTCATGATGGGCTGCAAAAGCTTGCCAAAAATCTGCACAATGCAGTCTCATGATGGAGAGTGTAAGTGGTTATCCAAGTCAACAAGTTAGGCAGTTTGTGTCATAAGAAAAGTCTGCACCAAGGTCCCTCCCATGTGCGCCTAAATGGGGAAATATGCAGCCTAAAGTCATGCTCAAAGGTACATGTGTCTTCCATGCAATGAAATTAAAATCAAGTTATGCATAAGCAAGGTGAAGTGGCGGTTTAGCAAGGGAAAAGGCAGATTACTAAGGTCCTAATTACTCTCCCTTGTGCGCATGAATGAGGGGAAAAACAACTAGCCAAGTAGTGTTCCTTGCTGCACAAGGCAGCCTTGTTGGACTAGGCTTTAAGGAGGATAAGTGGTTACAACTTTGGGCTAAAACAAGGTAGGTTCAAAGGCCATCCTTGGGCCATTGGCCACACACCAAAAATCCAATCACACAAGTCCAAAATTAACTAGTCCACACACACACACTAGCCCACATCCAAACACTAATGCCTTCTAACACACACTCACATTACTCATAAGATTAAATTCACATGTCTACATATGTACCCTCCTAAGATTTAATTTAATTAATTACCTTAGTCTTATCCAAGGGTTAAAGGTTATACAATTCACAAGCCATTACACATAAACCCTACATCCGAATTCTACACATGTACACATAGCCTATAGTACTTATGTATTTTACTAATTATGCGGGATGTTACATCCGGATATGCCATATCCGGATACTGATATCCGGATATCTGTTCGACAGATATCCGGATATCTCACGACAGAATGCAGTTTCTGCATTTCGTGAATATCCATCCCAAAGATCCAACTTTTAACACATGTACACGTTAAAGCATGCATCATTAATCCATTTTAGGTTCACTTATGTGTTGGTTATATGTTAAACTCATTAACATACCAAGATACCACCTTTAAGCCATAAAAACACATGATCAAGTTAAGGTGACTTACCCCAAAGCTTAGTCAGTAGTTCAAGGTGCCTTTGGAGCTCCTAACACTGCACACAAGTCCAGCACACCCAAGGACACGAAAATGCCACACCAAAAGTTGGTTCTTGGCACCAAAGGAGGCTTCTTGGAACCTCTAATGGTATGAACAATGGTTCATAACCATGGAGACAACTCCACAGCCCACTAACACCCCTCACCCAGCACCTCAACTCAGAAAAGGTTGCACCACCCTCACCCAAGACACACTCTAGTTGCTTGGAAGAAGGAATGGTGAAGAAGATAGAAGAAAAAGGTTATCAAACTCACAAATGGTGAAAGAAAGCAATGAAACAGTGCCAACACTCAGAAAACTCAGCCTCTCACGTATGATGGTGGCTGCCTAGGGTTGTGTGCCCACTTAATGTGTCTATTTATAGGCACAAGCCACTAATCGCTCAGTATTAGCCTTTATAGCAAAGTAAAAGATATTGATCCCAAACTTCGGATTCTAGACCTACGCATTTTGCTAAGATTTTTCATATTTTTATTTTATTTTTCGGAGCACCTTTCCGGTACGCGCTTTTCCATAGCCAGTATCAGTTCTGGCATCAGATTAAGTCGTTTTGACCTGAAACTTGTTTTACAAGTCCTACATAGTATTCTACTAATTATCATGCATTCGTTATTTTACTCACTCAGTATAATTATCTAAGCCCATTAATAATTATTAGGGTCAATTATGGAATTATTTCCTAATTATCATAATTAATTTACTAATTACCTTAATTAGCGGTGCGGGTTCTTACACCTACTAACTATTTTCAACCTTCATTCCACTTCGATGTTACCACTTAACCTTATGTTCCACTCATTTATACCACTTTCTCGTAATCATAATCATTTAATCCTGGATGTCAAACTCAAAACACTATTACTTTACAGCTTTACTCACTTCCACTAAACACTTTGGAACGAATCAATTTCCGACCACTTCACTATTAACTGATGGGCTATTCAAAATACCATATCTCTCATATACAAGTCCTACTCACTAGGAATCCTTGACACTCAATTATCAAGTCACTTAAAATTTATTCCATCATTGCCACCACTTCTACAATTTACCACCAGTTGGTATATCAGTCTCTCAGAATATTCAAAATTACCAAAAACACTCGTCCATACCTCATTAGTACTTAATCAAAACATCATTAACATTGTGCATTTTCCACACACTTTCCACCATAAGTGGCATATGCGATTACATACAACATTTCTCAATCTACTTTACCAACAAAACCAATCTATTCACTCTTTGGTAATCAATTACAACTATAGTTCCCATCTATTAATACACGTTCGCACTTGACTCTATTTCAATTTATCTTTTCCTTAGGGCTAACACTTTACTGTTTTACCTGAAATCTTGATTATCACTAGCCTTCCTAGAAGGACACTTACTCATTCTGTCAACTTTAACTCACGTTATTATCCCTTTTTGATCATAAGACGAGGGTTCCAACTAACTTACTACTTCACTTAGAGACAAAATTTATTTCATCAAACTTACTTTACACCCACAATAGTGCTTCACTATCACACTTCGAAGTTCTTGCACACTAAGCCATAACTCTTATATCCAAACCTGACATACTATTGTCCATTTACAAATATATGACCTCGCATCTTGCGTTAACCATATGGAAAAACTCTCCCAATACAGTGGGTAACAACATTCACAGGTTTAACCCCTCGAGCTCTTGCTGTCCTAAGGGCCCCAGATGCCATGACTCACCGATCAGAGAATCCACCCATATGATCCATGCCGTAAAAACGACTTACTACTAGCTGTCCCTATTCTAAGGCATCCCCCAAATGTTTCTTCTTTGTGCATTTACATAAATTATCTCTACCATACTAACTGTTACCCCAATGTGGAACACTTCCTCGTTTCTCATTACTCATATCAAGTACTACTAGTCTCCGGGAACTTAGCCCGTACAGAGATAGCTACACGCTCCTGACACATAGGCCCCACTGAGATCTTCCTACTATCAATTCATATTACCTGCACCCAGTGCACAGAGAAATTTATACTCATAATATATCTGTATATGACGGCAAAACTGGTACTCCGTACACTCCAGATCACACATGGACCCAGTCCATTTGGTGTCTGTATCACCTCTATATATAACATCCAAACTGTTTTGTATTACCACATGGGCTGCCCCCATAATCTTAGTAGTAGTGGTATAATATACACCTGTTACATATAAGTTAATTCTTCTTACTCTCTCGTGTCATTCTTCTCACTGGTAGTTTACTTTCGTTTCGGTTACCCGTCGGACCTAGTTTATAACATAGTCACCATTATAACCATTCATAATCTCTTTGTAATTTCGTACACGTTTTCTAACTCGTAATAGTTCCTTCTATCTCGTTACCGTTCAGTCCATAGTCCATTATCTCTTCCTTGCTTATTCTTCTCACAGATTGTTTACTCTTTTACTTTGACTAATCACTTGCCATGGTTCATAACATAACCCCTAATCCATAATTGCTAAATTTTCTCAAAGTTCTGTATACATCTCACATCTCTTAGTATAAGTTTCACATTTCCCATCACACAGGGATCTTCCAATCATTTCTGTCGAATCACCGATAACTACTTCACCTCAATCCTTGCCCTGAAATTTACATTAACCCTTTGCACTCAAAACTACTCGTCCGTTCTTGCACTGACGATTATACCTCAGCTCACTAACAAATCTTATCATTTTCATCTTATCATTACACTTTACACGTCAGTTCTTTCATTAACCTCTGACTTTCGCACTTTATTGCCACTTGGTTCCTATACTAATTACTTGATTTCACATTAAGTTTTACCTTCACTCATTCTCTAATCATACCATCTCAACTTATTGTTATGCAACAATAACTCACAACTTATACCACCGTTCTAGTCCATTTCCCGTCACGGCTCACATAACATATGCTCAATACTGTAGAGCAACTCATCAATTTTCCTGATCACTTCCACCCTTGGTGGTTGTAGAATATCTCTTTACCTTGTAAATACCTTTACTCCGTCTATCACTCCGTATCAAATACCAATATTCTCATAAGTGCACTACTATTAGTAGTACATATACATATACCACCAGATTGTAATTTCTTTACAACTCTCATTACTTTCGTACAATGACTGTACATCTCAACCATTCTGTTCCTTTATCACTGATACGCCTGCCAATCTGAGTCGACCTCCACTAACTGCAATAGTGTCTTCATGGTACATAGATCTTGTGTCATCCATGGCAATTCCTTCACTTTTCCTCATACATATTACACATAATAATATACTCATCATTAGTTCACCTCACTTGTGTTTAGTCAACACTACCTCTTTATGGAATTCACTCCCATATTTCAATACCTCTCACATTACCAATCTACCAACATCATACTTTCACGTGGTCAAACCTCGTAGGATTACTCATCACATATTATATTTGTTTCTCTGCTTGAGCCATCCCAATTCATTCAAGTGCACCGCACTTGTCCTGGTCTCATAACTGCTAATCAAACATGACGTGTTTAACTCACGCATACGAATATCTGTTCCCTTTTCTCAATAATTCTTCAGGATCAAAACCTCTCGCCTTGATGAAGTCTATTCACCAAGACCACTTGTACATAATTGTCTTACTATACTACACATATACCTGGAATTTCACCAATCTCATAAGCTCATCTCTGTTATATGTTTGTCTTTCATAGTACTGCAAAGTTCGTCTATGCTCATATTGTACATATCATAAATTGTACACCCCTGTTGCTTATAATACACTTCTCTCTTGACTTTCATCGAAGTCAGATATAATATTTATGTCTGTTCTTTTATGCCTTCTAATATTCATACTTGACTTACTGCCATCCTTTGTCTATGGAGCAGTTAACACTGCAGCCACAACATCAGGCTAAAGACTCACACTCGGTGCTTCAAGGTTACTACGCAGGCTTCTTACGATGACCACACATGTAACACAAAGGAATGGGTTGATCAGACCCACACTAAGGAATTACATATACAGTAATCGATAAGAATCTACATACAACTATGTAGCACATAACACATCTATATATATTATCAGAGTTCCCTAACAAAACTGCTCTGATACCATAAAATGTAACAGCCCGTTACGTACCGGTATTGTTAACATTAATTATGATATTAAGCGCAGTTAAAATCACAGCAGTTCATTTATAAAAATGAGAATAAACTTTTTCCGATTATTACGCGAACAGTAAAAGTATAAAAAGCGTAATAATAAAAAGTTGTGATCGCAACTATAACACTAGCGGAAGACTTACTTAAATTGTTTATACACTTTAATCTACTACATACAAGACACTAAGGGGTTTCCATAAACCCACTTAGCCAATTCCTCACTTTTACGTTTTTACCACTTAACCGGACTTGCTAATTTGTTTTTCTACGAACACAAAATAAAAATCCAAACTTAAACTCCAGGTTATCTTTTTTCCTTATTCACTTACCTTTCTAACAAGCTATCACACACTCGATTCCGAGCTCGTGAGCTCCGGTTATCGCCGTTTGAAGATGGACAAACAACATTGCCTACCAACTCCAAAACAGCCTAAAACCTACAATCTTCATGGAATAAACTGTACCTAACCGCCCAACTAATGACTCTCAAACTTTTACACCATAAACTAGACACATCAAACTTCGATTTGATATATCGTATGCTTAATTTGACCAAGTAACGAAGCGGGAATTAATTTCTCAAAACTACCTCAAATCTGCCAACAAAAACAGGGCAGAACAGGGCAGTATGTTACAACAGCCCCCATGGGCTGCGAACACCACCAATGAACCTAGGCTTTTGACACAATGTAGGGGACATCTTAAGCTTCAAAATGGCGTATGGCACGTCCCAATCGGACCACTATGGAGAGAGATACGCTATCCCAAAGTTCACCCAAAAACTGCCAATTCTACAGAAAATTCGCCAGAGTTTCCTTTGTATTTCCTATTTAGAAGATATGTCATTTCTTATTTTTTATTTAAATTTCGAATTTAAATTATTGTTTAATCAACTATACATTATTTATAATTTTAAATATTTTTTTGTTTAATCTATAATTCCTTTAGTTTGACTTTGTAATTAGCTAATTTGTTTTATGAGCCTTTTGATTTGAATTCTGGGTTTTGATCACCAACCACTATTTATACACAAAATAATTTTATTTTTTTACTAAATAAGCTCAATAGTGGGATATTAATAGGGTTAACAATTACTCAAGCAAAAAAAATTATAGGTATAATAATAAATATCAGTAATAAACTTAACCAATTTCAATGCATCAAGAAGTGGTAGAATTAAAAATTTGAATTAAAATTTCGAATTTATAAACTTATTAAATAGGAAACATTTTAGAGTGTTTTCATTGTTATTATAGTTTTTCTTGAATATAGCGAAATTAATAGACTCAATTTTGAAGGCAGAAAGTAGTGTTATTTTATATTTGTAATAAATGATGACCTATTTTCCCATAACTTTTGACTCGGGTATCTAAATCAGGTAATTCTTTTTTTTATTTCACATAACTTTTCGAGATCTACGCAATGACATCTCATTTTACATATTTTATTTCTTACAAACACAATTTAAATTTGCAAGAATGGTATTATAAGAGCGGTTAAACCCAAAAGCCTCTGAGTTCTGGATTTGTGATTTAATATAAAAAAGATAAATAAAGATTTGATTTGTGATTTAAACTCAGAAATTAATTTGAAAAATCAGTATTAATAAAGGTAATAATTAAATTAATATTCTAAATCTCAAAAGAAGATGGATTTTATTTTTGAAATTAATGATTAATGCTATAAGTTTCTTGGTTATTATTCGTGGTTTGAAATTAATGATGGCCTATGAATATTTTTCAAAAATAAAATCATTTTTCCTTAGAGTTCTTGAATATTTATTTAATTATTTCCTTTATTAATACAAATTTTTCAAATTAATTTTTGAGTTTAAATCACAAATCAAATCTTTATTTTATTTTCCTTTTTATTATTAATTTTGATTTTTATTTTTAATTAAATCACAAACCAAATCTTTTGTTTTGAGTTTTAGCACATATTCAATTATAGATGAGTTTAACAATATGAAAACACGTAGAGTAAGAGTCAACTGAAGTGATTTTAATTTCTATAATATATTTCTTTCAATTTTTTGCATATTAGGTTTGTATTATATTTGAAGTACTTTTATTTATGAAGAGGTATTTTTATTTTTCTCCCCCTCGATAAAATTCCTGGGTCCGCCACTGGACTTAAGGCAAATTTATTGCACTCCAAGATTGTAATATCCCAGAAAAATAATATTAATTTATAATAATAATAATAATATATTAATAATAATAATGTCTATAAAATAAAATTTAATAATAATAATAATAATAATAAACTATAAATTAGTAGTAATAATATATATATATATATATATATATATATATGTATATTTGTTGGTGTAGATAACAAATTATAATATATATTTTACCTTTGATAAAATTATTTCGTGCGATATGAGTGCTATTGGAAATTAATTTTGATAATTTGTAATTTAACAATAAAATTATATATATATATATATTAGATGATAAATTGTAATTTATTGAATTATTAATTGATTGATCATTTATTCTTTAATGTTTGATTATTTGATTTGCAATGTTTGATTGGATTAGGAAGGGTTAAAAAACATCATTTGATTCGATATGATGAGTGCTCAATAATGGGTTAGAGATATTTTGGGAAATAAGAAATTAAAAAAAGAAAAAAAAATTGTGTATGAAGCCGATATTTGAGCCAGATACATCAATGAAGAATAAGAAAATAATTTGCAAGAAACCAGTGTTATAAGAACCGGACCGGATTGGACCAATGACTCTCAAACTTTTACACCATAAACTAGACACCTCAAACTTCGATTTGATATATCGTATGCTTAATTTGACCAAGTAACGAAGCGGGAATTAATTTCTCAAAACTACCTCAAATCTGCCAACAAAAACAGGGCAGAACAGGGCAGTATGTTACAACAGCCCCCATGGGCTGCGCACACCACCAATGAACCTAGGCTTTTGACACAATGTAGGGGACATCTTAAGCTTCAAAATGGCGTATGGCACGTCCCAATCGGACCACTATGGAGAGAGATACGCTCTCCCAAAGTTCACCCAAAAACTGCCAATTCTACAGAAAATTCGCCAGAGTTTCCTTTGTATTTCCTATTTAGAAGATATGTCATTTCTTATTTTTTATTTAAATTTCGAATTTAAATTATTGTTTAATCAACTATACATTATTTATAATTTTAAATATTTTTTTGTTTAATCTATAACTCCTTTAGTTTGACTTTGTAATTAGCTAATTTGTTTTATGAGGCTTTTGATTTGAATTCTGGGTTTTGATCACCAACCACTATTTATACACAAAATAATTTTATTTTTTTACTAAATAAGCTCAATAGTGGGATATTAATAGGGTTAACAATTACTCAAGCAAAAAAAATTATAGGTATAATAATAAATATCAGTAATAAACTTAACCAATTTCAATGCATCAAGAAGTGGTAGAATTAAAAATTTGAATTAAAATTTCGAATTTATAAACTTATTAAATAGGAAACATTTTAGAGTGTTTTCATTGTTATTATAGTTTTTCTTGAATATAGCGAAATTAATAGACTCAATTTTGAAGGCAGAAAGTAGTGTTATTTTATATTTGTAATAAATGATGACCTATTTTCCCATAACTTTTGACTCGGGTATCTAAATCAGGTAATTCTTTTTTTTATTTCACATAACTTTTCGAGATCTACGCAATGACATCTCATTTTACATATTTTATTTCTTACAAACACAATTTAAATTTGCAAGAATGGTATTATAAGAGCGGTTAAACCCAAAAGCCTCTGAGTTCTGGATTTGTGATTTAATATAAAAAAGATAAATAAAGATTTGATTTGTGATTTAAACTCAGAAATTAATTTGAAAAATCAGTATTAATAAAGGTAATAATTAAATAAATATTCTAAATCTCAAAAGAAAATGGATTTTATTTTTGAAATTAATGATTAATGCTATAAGTTTCTTGGTTATTATTCGTGGTTTGAAATTAATGATGGCCTATGAATATTTTTCAAAAATAAAATCATTTTTCCTTAGAGTTCTTGAATATTTATTTAATTATTTCCTTTATTAATACAAATTTTTCAAATTAATTTTTGAGTTTAAATCACAAATCAAATCTTTATTTTATTTTCCTTTTTATTATTAATTTTGATTTTTATTTTTAATTAAATCACAAACCAAATCTTTTGTTTTGAGTTTTAGCACATATTCAATGGACTTAAGGCAGATTTATTGCACTCCAAGATTGTAATATCCCAGAAAAATAATAGTAATTTATAATAATAATAATAATATATTAATAATAATAATGTCTATAAAATAAAATTTAATAATAATAAACTATAAATTAGTAGTAATAATATATATATATATATATATATATATATGTATATTTGTTGGTGTAGATAACAAATTATAATATATATTTTACCTTTGATAAAATTATTTCGTGCGATATGAGTGCTATTGGAAATTAATTTTGATAATTTGTAATTTAACAATAAAATTATATATATATATATATATATATATATATATATATATATATATATATATATATATGTAACGCCCTCCCTTGTATGCATCCAAGAGAGTCGTTTGCTAAGCGGAATTAGAGTCGTTAACGTCACATGAGCTAACAAGCAGCATACAAATCCGTATAAAAATTTTCAACACTTAAATTCTTTTCATAACGGTTTTCCAAAATAGTCATTGTTCACAAAAGTTCAAGCTAACATAGTCATGATAAAGACTACAGTCATCCAAAAGTACCAAAACATTTAGCATTACAGTTATCCATTTAAAACAAACAGCAACACTGATAATCCACGCATCAGCAATCATCAGCAAAATATCACGTCTTCATGTGCTTTTATGTCCTCCTGCCATTTAGGAAAATAGCAGCCCCGAAGGGGTGAGAATAATCCCAGTAGTGTGGCAATAAAACCAGTAATATAACAATATTAACTAGGCACAAAATCATAAACAGTCACTTCAACATATCCTTGTTCCTTTTCCTTTGTATCATATTCATATATTGCGTATATAACGCCTTTCCTTTGCGCTTTTAGCACCGACGTGCGCGCACTTCACAGTGGAATCAAATATACCCTTGGCACCTGAGCTCCATGTGGATTCCATCTGTGGGCCTATGCGGACTGATGCCAAGTGTCCCATACCCCGGTACCTTGGGGATGCCTATATGATGCTTGCTCAAACACATGGTCCTGTACATAACTATTCTAGAACAAGGCCTATATGATCATGATATATGTATGTCATGCTATGCTTTCACACACAAAGCGTAAAAATGCGGTATAATGTAAGATGCATGCTTATATACCTTTCATATGCGTTATGCTGCCACATAACGTCTTACCTCATAGTCATATAGCCATCACGGCACATTTTGGCAGTTTCCTTTCATTATAATGGAACATAATATTTTTACGGCATATGGAGCATCATGTTACAATTCTATACCAGTAGTCAATAGTTACATTAGGCATCATCGCCTGACACTTACCTTAGCTTTCCTTAAAAATTACCAACGGCAGCGAAATATTCTCACTTCTTAAGCGCACCTAAATCAATTAAAACTAATCATTTACAGTGGCTATTTACAGCAGCAAAACAGTGAGCATACAGCAGCAAAACAGTGAGCATACAGCAGCAAAACAGTGAGCATTTACAGCAGCAAAACAGTGAGCATACAGCAGCAAAACAGTGAGCATACAGCAGCAAAACAGTGAGCATTTACAGCAGCAAAACAGTGAGCATACAGCAGCAAAACAGTGAGCATACAGCAGCAAAACAGTGGGCATACAGCAGCAAAACAGTGGGCATTTACAGCAGCAAAACAGTGAGCATTTGCAGCAGCAAAACAGTGAGCATACAGCAGCAAAACAGTGAGCATACAGCAGCAAAACAGTGAGCTTACAGCAGCAAAACAGTGAGCATACAGCAGTGTTTACAGCAGCAAAACAGTGAGCATACAGCAGCAAAACAGTGAGCATACAGCAGTGTTTACAGCAGCAAAACAGTGACGTTTTAAACAGAAACAGTGGCGTTTTAAAACAGAAACAGTGGCGTTTTTAAAACAGAAACAGTGGCACTTGAACTTCCAAAACAGTGACATAAATCTTGGTTTTTGGACATTGAAACAGTGGCATATTATGGAGTAAAACAGTGGCATTTTATGCATACAAATAGTGGCATAGGAGGACTAAAACAGTGGCATATTATGCATAAAACAGTGGCATATGATGACTAAAACAGTGGCCTTTTATGCATAAAAACAGTGGCATTTTAAGCATGGAAACAGTGGCATTTCATGGCTAAAACAGTGGCATTTTAAGCATGGAAACAGTGGCATTTCATGGCTGAAACAGTGGCATTTTAAGCATGGAAACAGTGGCATTTCATGCATAAAAACAGTGGCATTTGATGAGTAAAACAGTGGCATTTCATGCATGAAAACAGTGGCTTAGGGAGCACTAAACAGTGACATATAAGTGCAGAAACAGTGGCATTTTAATGTGCAGAAACAGTGGCTTTTAGGTGCAGAAACAGTGGCTTCTAATGTGCAGAAACAGTGGCTTTTAATGTGCAGAAACAGTGGCTTCTAATGTGCAGAAACAGTGGCTTTTAATGTGCAGAAACAGTGGCTTTTAATGTGCAGAAACAGTGGCTTTTAGGTGCAGAAACAGTGGCTTTTAATGTGTGGAAACAGTGACATTTTAATGTGATTTTTGGGGGACCGAAACAGTAGCATTTTATCTATAAAACAGTGGCACATCAAACCGAAACAGTGGCACATTTCTTCTTTAAAACAGTGGCCTAATTATACAAAACAGTGGCATATAATTTTAAGCATGATCATGAGACTTTTACTCTACAACTTATGCATACAAGTCATCATAAAATGGCTCCATACTTATACTTTAATCATGCTCAACCAAGGATCCAAAACAACACATATACAAGAAGACATTCAAGCATTCATACATGGCTACACTAAGAAAGAATTCAAGGTTCAAGGCCTACCTCTTGTAGCACACACTTCACCACACCCTTCTAGCTCTACTTCACAACAAGTCCTCTCTTCCTAGGAGGTCCTATGCGCAAACAAGGTGATGATGAGCAAGCTTGGACAGTTTCAAGGTTGAAGACAAGGCTGGACAGTGAGGGAGTGTGAGTTGTCTTAAGCAAAGTCTTTCTTTCTCCAAAGTCCCTATGCTACACGGTTTTGAGAGTGAGGAGATGAGGAAAGAAAATTGGCTGAATGTAAGGTGAGGGCAGCCCTCCCTTATGCGCACATTTAAAGGGAAAAAGAGGGAAGATTGCTATGATTTATCATCATGGAAAATTCTGATTACTTGAGGGAGTGGGGCTGCATACAAGGGCTGAATCAAGCAAGGTGTTTGCTTCTACTTTACTCTATTTACATGCAAGGAGTGAGGGGATATGTTCAGATTTAAGAGCTGTCCAAAGTCAGAATTTTTCTCTGCCCAACAGCCATGATTTGCGCACAAAGAGGTGTGGAAAGGGAGTGTCATGAGCACATGAAAGAGTTTTGCTAAGTCAACAAGTAAAACACTATGTGGCAGCCCAAAAATCTGCACTTAGGCAGCCTTGGTGCGCAATGATGAGGGGGAGAAAGGTTCATCATGGGTGCAGTTTTGTGACAGCCCAAATTCAGATTTTGGAGCTGCACAAAATGATGAAAATGCAGCAACAAATCCTCTTATGATGCATGTGAAAACAAGGCAGGTTTTGACTCATGATGGGCTGCAAAAGCTTGCCCAAAAATCTGCACAAAACAGTGTCATGATGGAAGTGCAAGAGGGTTCTCCAAGTCAACAAGTTAGGCAGTTTGTGTCATAAAAAAAAAATCTGCATCAAGCCCCTCCCATGTGCGCCCAAAATGGAGAATTATGCAGCCTAAGATCATGTTAAAATGCACATGTGTCTACCATGCAATGAGGCTTAAATCAAGTTATGCTTAAGCAAGATGAGGTGGCGGTTTTGACAAGGGAAAATGGCAGATTTCAAGGTCCTAAATCACCCTTACTTGTGCGCAAAAGTGAGGGGAAAAACAACTAGCCAAGTAGTGTTCCTTGCTGCACAAGGCAGCCTTGTTGGACTAGGCTTTAAGGAGGATAAGTGGTTACAACTTTGGGCTAAAACAAGGTAGGTTCAAAGGCCATCCTTGGGCCATTGGCCACACACCAAAAATCCAATCACACAAGTCCAAAATTAACTAGTCCTCACACACACATTAGCCCACATCCAAACACTAATGCCTTACTCATAAGATTAAATTCACATGTCTACATATGTACCCTCCTAAGATTTAATTTAATTAATTACCTTAGTCTTATCCAAGAAATAAAGATCAAACAATTCACAAGCCATTACACATAAACCATACATCCGAATTTTACACATGTACCTATGTATTTTACTAATTATGTGGGATGTTACACTCTCCCCACCAAATAGGAATTTTGCCCGCAAAATTAAACTTACTTAAGAGCTAAACAGTTCTGGATAGCGTTTCTGAACGTCGTCCTCGCGCTCCCAAGTGGCTTCAGCTGCCGATCTGTTGTTCCATAATACCTTCACCAAAGGAATCTCTTTAGAACGGAGTCGTTTGACGGATCTTTCAAGAATTTGGAACGGTTGCACTTGATACGTCAGATTTTCTTTGAGTTCCACTTCTTCCGGCTGTAACACGTGAGATGGATCAGAGAGATACCTCCTTAGCTGAGACACATGAAATACATTGTGAATTCCTGACAGATTGGGTGGTAAAGCCAACCGGTATGCAGACTCTCCAATCCGGTCCATAATCAGATACGGTCCTAAGTACCGTGGACTTAACTTCTTAACTCCCATTCTCCTTCCGAGTCCCGATGTAGGAGTGATTCTCAAGAACACATGATCTCCGACTTCGAAAGATAGAGGCTTATGACGCTTGTCGTAATAACTCTTCTGTCTGGCCTGAGCCCTCTGCATATTCTCCCGAATCTTCTTTACTTGTTCGGACGTTTCTTGAATTAGATCAGGTCCTAACATACTTCGCTCTCCTACTTCAGTCCAACATAAAGGGGATCTGCATTTTCTCCCATACAAAGCTTCATACGGTGCCATCTGAATGCTGGAGTGGTAACTGTTGTTGTAAGCGAACTCAATCAACGAAAGATAACTATCCCAGCTGCCTCCTAACTCCAAAACACATGCTCGCAACATGTCCTCTAAGGCTTGAATGGTGCGTTCCGTCTGGCCATCGGTCTGCGGATGATAAGCAGTGCTCAACCTCAATTGGGTCCCTAAAGCTCTTTGAAAGGATTCCCAAAACTTAGATGTAAACTTGGGATCACGATCACTGACAATACTTGTAGGAACTCCGTGCAGCTTCACAATCTCCTGCAAATAGATTCTGGCAAGCCTCTCTGTATCAAAGGTGGTTCTAACACGCAAGAAATGAGCTGACTTCGTTAAACGATCGACAATCACCCAGATAGAATCATATCCTTCTCGCGTCCGAGGAAGTCCAACTACAAAATCCATCGAAATACTGTCCCACTTCCATTCGGGGATCTCCAAAGGTTGCAGGAGTCCCGACGGTTTCTGATGTTCGTACTTCACCTTCTGACAAGTTAAGCATCGAGATACATACTCCGCAATATCACGCTTCATACCCGGCCACCAAAACGAGGTCTTCAAATCGTGGTACATCTTCGTGGATCCAGGATGAACTGCGTACTTTCCCTTATGAGCCTCCTGTAAAACTTCTTGCTTCAACACTTCATTCGGCACAACCAGCCGTCCTTGAAATCTCCAAACATCAAATTCATCCTTTACAACATCTTGGTTACCAACCAAATCACGGACTAACTCTTCATCTTTCTGAGCCTCCTTAATTCTACTGATCAATTCATTTTCCACCTTTATATTTCCCAGTCTTATGCTGTTCCCTCTCTCGTCTACCGATAAGTTCAAGTCTCGAAAGGCCTCAAACAACTTCAATTCTTCCATCATCAGAGTTGCAGTGTGTAGAGTCTTCCTGCTCAGGGCGTCAGCTACCACGTTCGCCTTTCCGGGGTGGTACTTAAGGTCAAAATCGTAGTCCTTCAGAAATTCCATCCACCGACGTTGCCGCATATTCAGCTCCTTCTGGTCGAACAAGTACTTCAAACTCTTATGATCGCTGAACGTCAAACTGCGAACCATACAAGTGGTGCCTCCAGATTTTAAGTGCGAACACTATAGCTGCTAACTCCAAATCGTGCGTAGGATAATTTTCTTCGTGAGGCTTCAGTTGTCGAGATGCATAAGCTACCGCCATACGATCCTGCATCAACACGCATCCAAGTCCTTTCAGCGACGCATCGCAGTAAACTTCGAACCTTCGAGTAGGATCCGGAATCGTGAGTACGGGAGCACTCGTCAATCTGCTTTTTAGCTCCAAGAAACATTCTTCACAGGCTTCAGTCCACTCAAAAGGCTTATCCTTCCGAGTGAGACGAGTAAGAGGTTGCACTATCTGAGAGAAATTCTGGATGAACCTTCGATAGTATCCAGCCAGACCTAAGAAACTTCTTACTTCAGTAACCGTCTTGGGTCGTTCCCAATTCATGACAGCTTCCACTTTGCTGGGGTCCACCGCGATACCTTCTGATGAAATGACATGGCCCAGAAACTGGACCTCTTTAAGCCAAAACTCGCACTTCGACCATTTCGCGTACAACTGCTTCTCCTTCAAGACTTGCAAGACAATCCTCAGATGTTCCGCATGCAGCTCTTCATTAGCTGAGTAAATCAGGATATCGTCGATAAACACAATAACGAACTGATCAAGAAACGGGCGGAAGATGCGGTTCATGTAGTCCATGAATACCGCCGGAGCATTCGTAAGTCCGAATGGGATCACCTGATATTCGTAGTGCCCATAACGAGTCCTAAAAGCGGTTTTCGGAATATCCTCCGGTTTGACCCGGATCTGATGGTATCCCGATCGTAAATCTATCTTGGAAAAGACTCTGGCTCCTCTCAGCTGGTCCATCAGGTCGTCGATCCTCGGTAGCGGGTACTTATTCTTCACCGTGACTTTGTTCAGCTGGCGGTAATCTACACACAGACGTAAGCTTCCATCCTTCTTCTTAATCAAGATAGCTGGAGCACCCCATGGAGAAGTACTCGGTCTGATGAATTCCTTTGCCAAAAGCTCTTCTATCTGCTTCTTTAACTCGCGCAGTTCCAAAGGTGCCATACGATACGGGGCAATAGAGATTGGTCCGACTCCAGGAACAAGTTCGATCGAAAATTCTATTTCCCTATGAGGAGGCAATCGAGGTATTTCATCCGGGAATACCTCCTCGAATTCTCTAACTACCGGTACATCCTGAATTTGATTGTCAATCGAGGTCTCAGCCTCGATCGACAAAAGATACCCTGCTGCTCCCTTGCGGAGCTCTTTTCTAACTTGCAATAAGGAAATGAAAGAGAAAGGTTGAAAATTACCATCCTTCGCAGGAACAATGACTTTCCCTGCTCGACAGTCCAAAGTTATCCCGTTTTCCGTCAACCAGTCCATACCGATAATCACATCGAAGTTGAATACCGGCAGGACCACCAAATTAACTGTATACGTGTTCCCTTCGTACTGCAAGGTAACACCTCTGCAGATCTCTGAGGCTGTGCACGATCCTCCCGTAGGTGTGCTGATGTGTAACTCATAGGGTAACGGGGTTGGGGTGATGCCTATTCTCAATGCAGTATGCTTTGCCATAAAAGAGCCAGACGCTCCAGAGTCAAAGATAACAGAAATTGGGTGGCCATTCAGAGTGACATTACCTTTGATCAGGTTGGGAAACTTCTGCGCTTCGTTTGCATCCAATGTGAACACTCGAGCTTGCGGAGGCTGTTGGTCAGCGTTCTGGGGGCACTTGTAAGCAAAATGACCTTGCTGGCCGCATCTGAAGCATGCATTGTTGTTCTTGCGACAGACTCCAAAGTGATTCTTTCCACATGTAGCACAAACAGTCGCGCCCTGACGTCCAGTCGACGATTGACCCACCGTAAAGTTTCTCTTAAAATTTCCAGGCCGCGCCTGCAACGGCGTACCTCTGCCTCGACCCCTACCAGGTGCCGCCCTGAAGAATCTGCCTGCTCGGTTTCCTCCGTGGAATTGTGGTGGTGGCTTGTTCAAGTTCTTGGCCTCCAGAATGATTCCTTCTGCCTGACGACTCTGGTTGATGAGTTCCGGAAGTGTGCGATTAGCCGTCGTCAAGATGAGCTTGCGGATTTCCGGATGCAATCCGCTCTCGAACTTCTCCACCTGCCATTCTTCATCATAAATGTTCCGGTCAAAGTTGGCGTACTCGATCAGCTGCCCAAACTTTGCGATATACTCATTAACCGTCATGTTACCCTGCCTGAGCGACAGCAGTTCAGTGTGCTTCATCCTTCGCATTGCCTTAGGAAAATACTTATCCAGAAATACTTGTCTGAACACGGCCCACGTCAGCTCCACGTCCTGAGCTCTCAGCAGAGCCCTCGCACCAGTCCACCATGTTAAAGCTTCTCCCATCAGCTGGTACGACGCGTAATCAGTCTTCTGCGCTTCCGGGCATGCCATGCGTTCGAAAATATGCTCAATCATCTGCAGCCACCTTGCTGCAGCCTCAGGGTTGTCTTCACCCTCAAAAGTAGGTGGTTGGAAGTTGCGGAAGTCTTTCAACCTCCGACGGGCAATTTCTTCTGCATTTTCATGCAGTGGGGGTTGGTTCTGATTCTGTTGCCTATGGTCGCGCCATTCTTGGCTCATGTTCTGGATGAACGTTGCCAGTCCCCCAATGGTGGTGATAAGATCCTCTTCCGCATCGCCAGTCCTTCCCCGAGTTGAACCGCGACCACCCGCCATGATTCTGCACTCACAATATCAGGAAATGAGTTGATCAGGCTCACCGCAAGTTATTCATGGCAGCAGTCCCAAGTAGGTACTCGAGTTCAATTCGGACAAGTTAGCTATGCATCCGTGTCTTATCACAGAACAGTCTAAACAATCTAACTATCCTAGCTAATATATACTTAAACTATAGCACATTTAGACAGTCAATCAGCAGATAAACACAAACAACAATCAATTCAATCAAACACAAGCAAATCCATGGACCAAACTGCTCTGATACCAATTAGTGTAACGCCCTCCCTTGTATGCATCCAAGAGAGTCGTTTGCTAAGCGGAATTAGAGTCGTTAACGTCACATGAGCTAACAAGCAGCATACAAATCCGTATAAAAATTTTCAACACTTAAATTCTTTTCATAAAGGTTTTCCAAAATAGTCATTGTTCACAAAAGTTCAAGCTAACATAATCATGATAAAGACTACAGTCATCCAAAAGTACCAAAACATTAATCATTACAGTTATCCATTTAAACAAACAGCAACACTGATAATCCACGCATCAGCAATCATCAGCAAAATATCACGTCTTCATGTGCTTTTATGTCCTCCTGCCATTTAGGAAAATAGCAGCCCCGAAGGGGTGAGAATAATCCCAGTAGTGTGGCAATAAAACCAGTAATATAACAATATTAACTAGGCACAAAATCATAAACAGTCACTTCAACATATCCTTGTTCCTTTTCCTTTTTATCATATTCATATATTGCGTATATAACGCCTTTCCTTTGCGCTTTTAGCACCGTCGTGCGCGCACTTCACAGTGGAATCAAATATACCCTTGGCACCTGAGCTCCATGTGGATTCCATCTGTGGGCCTATGCGGACTGATGCCAAGTGTCCCATACCCCGGTACCTTGGGGATGCCTATATGATGCTTGCTCAAACACATGGTCCTGTACATAACTATTCTAAAACAAGGCCTATATGATCTTGTTACATGCATGACATGCTATGCTTTCACACACAAAGCGTAAAAATGCGGTATAATGTAAGATGCATGCTTATATACCTTTCATATGCGTTATGCTGCCACATAACGTCTTTACCTCATAGTCATATAGCCATCACGGCACATTTTTGGCAGTTTCCTTTCATTATAATGGAACATAATATTTTTACGGCATATGGAGCATCATGTTACAATTCTATACCAGTAGTCAATAGTTACATTAGGCATCATCGCCTGACACTTACCTTAGCTTTCCTTAAATATTACCAACGGCAGCGAAATATTCTCACTTCTTAAGCGCACCTAAATCAATTAAAACTAATCATTTACAGTGGCTATTTACAGCAGAACAGAGAGCATACAGCAGTGGCTTACAGCAGCAAAACAGTGAGCATACAGCAGTGTTTACAGCAGCAAAACAGTGAGCATTTACAGCAGCAAAACAGTGAGCATGTTTACAGCAGCAAAACAGTGAGCATACAGCAGTGTTTACAGCAGCAAAACAGTGGATACATGTTTACAGCAGCAAAACAGTGGACATACAGCAGCAAAACAGTGAGCATACAGCAGCCAAGCCAAAACAGTGGACATACAGCAGCAAAACAGTGAGCATACAGCAGTGTTTAAACAGTGAGCAAAACAGTGTTTACAGCAGCAAAACAGTGAGCATACAGCAGCAAAAAACAGTGACGTTTTAAACGTTTTCAAAACAGAAACAGTGGCGTTTTTAAAACAGAAACAGTGGCATTTTTAAAACAGAAACAGTGGCACTTTGAACTTCCAAAACAGTGGCATTTTATACATACAAACAGTGGCATAGAAGGACTAAAACAGTGGCATTTTATGCATACAAACAGTGGCCTTTGAGGAGTAAAACAGTGGCATTTTTATGTATAAAACAGTGGCATGGAATGACTTAAACAGTGGTACATTATGCATAAAACAGTGGCATATGATGACTTAAAACAGTGGCCTTTTATGCATAAAAACAGTGGCATTTTAAGCATGGAAACAGTGGCATTTCATGACTAAAACAGTGGCATTTTAAGCATGGAAACAGTGGCATTTCAAGGCTAAAACAGTGGCTTAATGAGCACTAAAACAGTGACATATATGTGCAGAAACAGTGGCATATTATGTAATGTGTAATGTGCAGAAACAGTGGCTTTTAAGTGCAGAAACAGTGGCATAAAATGTGCAGAAACAGTGGCTTTCAAGTGCAGAAACAGTGGCATTTAAGTGCAGAAACAGTGGCATAAAATGTGCAGAAACAGTGGCTTAAAATGTGCAGAAACAGTGGCTTTTAAGTGCAGAAACAGTGGCATAAAATGTGCAGAAACAGTGGCTTAAAATTGTGATTTTGAGGGACCGAAACAGTGGCATTACATCTCCAAAACAGTGGCACATCAAACCGAAACAGTGGCACATTTCTTCTTTAAAACAGTGGCCTAATTATACAAAACAGTGGCATATCATTTTAAGCATGATCATGAGACTTTTACTCTACAACTCATGCATACAAATCATCATAAATGGCTCCATACTTATACTTTAATCATGCTCAAGCAAGGATCTAAAGCAACACATATACAAGGAGTCATTTGAGCATACATACATGGCTACACTAAGAAAGAGTTCAAGTTCAAGGCCTACCTCTTGTAGCACACCCTTCAAAGTCAAGGATCACACCACCTTCTAGCTTCGATACACACAAGTCCACACTTCCTAAGAGGTCCTATGCGCAACAAGGTGAGGAACTAGGTTTGGCACTAGCTTGGTGTATGGTTGAGGTGAGGGAAGGAAGGAGTTGTCTTAAGCAAAGTCTTCTAGCTCCAAGGAGGCTTGTAGGTTCGGTTATGGGAGTGAGGGAGTGAGGAGAAGAGAAGTTGGAGAGGGGTTGGCTGCACTTGCACATGAAGGCAGCCCCCTCTCCATGCGCACATATATAGTGAAAGTGAGGGGAAAAATGCTATGATTAACTATCATGAAATATTCAGATTTCTATGAGATGATGGGGCTGCATAAAAGGCTGAAACAAGCAAGGTTTGCTTCTAGCTTACTCTATTTACATGCAAGGATGGAGGTGTGATTTGATCAGATTTGGGACTGTCCTTAAGTCAGAAAATTTTCTGCATCATTGACCAAGGTATGCGCAAAAAATGGAGTGGAAAGGAAGTGTCATGTGCACATGTAAGAGCTTAGCTAAGTCAACAAGGAAACTAACCATGTGGCAGCCCAAAAATCTGCACTTGTGCAGTCCTTGGTGCGCAAATGATGAGGGGAAAAAGGTGCATCATGAGTGTAGATTTGTGACAGCCAAACACTCATATTGGGGCTGTCCTTGTGCAGAAAATTTCTGCATAAAAAGCCAAACCATGCGCACAATGAGAGGGGTGAGGGAGGTTCACTAAGTCCACAAGCAAGAGGGCTTTGTGGCAGCCAAGAATTCTGGTTTTATGGAGCTGCCCTCTGCGCAAAAATGATGGGAATGCAGTCTCATGATGCATGTGGAAGGAGGAGGGATTTGACTCATGAAGGGCTGCAAAAGCTTACCAAAAATCTGCACAATGCAGTCTCATGATGGAGAGTGAAAGTGGTTATCCAAGTCAACAAGTTATGCAGTCTTGTGTCATAAAAAAAATCTGCATCCAGCCCCTCCCATGTGCGCCCAAAATGGAGAATTATGCAGCCTAAGATCATGCTAAAATGCACATGTGTCTACCATGCAATGAGGCTTAAATCAAGTTATGCTTAAGCAAGATGAGGTGGCGGTTTTGACAAGGGAAAAATGGCAGATTTCAAGGTCCTAAATCACCCTTACTTGTGCGCAAAAATGAGGGAAAAACATTAAGCCAAGTGGTTGTTCCTTGATGCACAAGACACCCTAAATGGGCAAGGCTTAGGGGAAATAAGAATGGTTACAATTTTGGGCTGAATTGGCTTGATCCAAGAGCCATCCTTGGGCCATTGGCCACACACACAAAAGGATCCAATCACACAAGTCCAAAAGCAACAAGTCCACACACACACTCAAGCCCACATCCAAACACTAATGCCTTCTAACACACACTCACATTACTCACATGGTTTTAATAAGTTCATATGCCTACATATACACCCTCCTATGATTTAATTTAATTAATTACCTTAGTCTTATCCAAGGAATAAAAATCAAACAATTCACAAGCCATAACACATAACACATAAACCATACATCCGAATTCTACACATGTACATATAGCATATAGTACTTAGGTATTTTACTAATTATACGGGGTGTTACACTCTCCCCACCAAAAAGGAATTTTGTCCGCAAAATAAACTTACTTAAGAGCTAAACAGTTCTGGATAGCGTTTCTGAACATCTTCCTCGCGCTCCCAAGTGGCTTCAGCTGCCGATCTGTTGTTCCATAATACTTTCACCAACGGAATCTCTTTAGAACGGAGTCGCTTGACGGATCTTTCAAGAATTTGGAATGGTTGCACTTGATAAGTCAGATCTTCCTTGAGTTCCACTTCTTCCGGCTGTAATACGTGAGATGGATCAGAGAGATACCTCCGTAGCTGCGACACATGAAATACATTGTGAATTCCTGACAGATTGGGTGGTAAGGCCAACCGGTATGCAGACTCTCCAATCCGGTCCATAATCAGATACGGTCCTAAGTACCGTGGACTTAACTTCTTTACTCCCATTCTCCTTCCGAGTCCCGATGTAGGAGTGATTCTCAAGAACACATGATCTCCGACTTCGAAAGATAGAGGCTTATGACGCTTGTCGTAATAACTCTTCTGTCTGGCCTGAGCCCTCTGCATATTCTCTCGAATCTTCTTTACTTGTTCGGATGTTTCTTGAATTAGATCGGGTCCTAACATACTTCGCTCACCCACTTCCGTCCAACATAAAGGGGATCTGCATTTTCTCCCATACAAAGCTTCATACGGTGCCATCTGAATGCTGGAGTGGTAACTGTTGTTGTAAGCGAACTCAATCAAAGAAAGATAACTATCCCAGCTGCCTCCTAACTCCAAAACACATGCTCGTAACATGTCCTCTAATGCTTGAATGGTGCGTTCCGTCTGGCCATCGGTCTGCGGATGATAAGCTGTACTCAACCTCAATTGGGTCCCTAATGCTCTTTGAAAGGATTCCCAAAACTTGGACGTAAACTTGGGATCACGATCACTGACAATACTCGTAGGAACTCCGTGTAGCTTCACAATCTCCTGCAGATAAATTCTAGCAAGCCTCTCTGTATCATATGTGGTTCTAACACGCAAGAAATGAGCTGACTTCGTTAAACGATCGACAATCACCCAGATAGAATCATATCCTTCTCGCGTCCGAGGAAGTCCAACTACAAAATCCATCGAAATACTGTCCCACTTCCATTCGGGGATCTCCAAAGGTTGAAGGAGTCCCGACGGTTTCTGATGTTCGTACTTCACCTTCTGACAAGTTAAGCATCGAGATACATACTCCGCAATATCACGCTTCATACCCGGCCACCAAAACGAGGTCTTCAAATCATGGTACATCTTCGTGGATCCAGGGTGAACTGCATACTTACCCTTGTGAGCTTCCTGCAAAACTTCTTGCCTCAACTCTTCATTCGGCACAACCAGCCGTCCTTGAAACCTCCAGACATCATTCTCATCCTTTACTACCTCTTGGTTACCAATCAACTCGCGGACTAACTCTTCATCCTTCTGAGCCTCCTTAATTCTACTGATCAATTCATTCTCCACCTTTATATTTCCCAATCTTACGCTGTCCTCTCTCTCGTCTATCGATAAGTTCAAGTCTCGAAAGGCCTCAAACAATTTCAGCTCTTCTATCATCAGAGTTGCAGTGTGCAGTGTCTTCCTGCTCAGGGCGTCGGCTACCACGTTTGCCTTTCCTGGGTGGTATTTAAGTTCAAAATCGTAGTCCTTCAAAAATTCCATCCACCGACGTTGCCGCATATTCAGCTCCTTCTGGTCGAACAAGTACTTCAAACTCTTATGATCGCTGAACACGTCAAACTGCGAACCATACAAGTGGTGCCTCCAGATTTTAAGTGCGAACACTATAGCTGCTAACTCCAAATCGTGCGTGGGATAATTTTCTTCGTGAGGCTTCAGTTGTCGAGATGCATAAGCTACTGCCATACGGTCCTGCATCAACACGCATCCAAGTCCTTTCAGCGACGCATCGCAGTAAACTTCGAACTTTCGAGTAGGATCCGGAATCGTGAGTACGGGAGCACTTGTCAATCTGCTCTTTAGCTCCAAGAAACATTCTTCACAGGCTTCAGTCCACTCAAAAGGCTTATCCTTCCGAGTGAGACGAGTAAGGGGTTGCACTATTTGAGAGAAATTCTGGATGAACCTTCGATAATATCCGGCCAGACCTAAGAAACTTCTTACTTCAGTAACCGTCTTGGGTCGTTCCCAATTCATGACAGCTTCGACTTTGCTGGGGTCCACCGCGATACCTTCGGATGAGATGACATGGCCCAGAAACTGGACCTCTTTAAGCCAAAACTCGCACTTCGACCATTTGGCGTATAACTGCTTCTCCTTCAAGACTTGCAAGACAATCCTCAGATGTTCCGCGTGCAGCTCTTCATTAGCTGAGTAAATCAGGATATCGTCGATAAACACAATAACGAACTGATCAAGAAAGGGGCGGAAGATGCGGTTCATGTAGTCCATGAATACCGCTGGAGCATTCGTAAGTCCGAATGGGATCACCTGATATTCATAGTGCCCATAACGAGTCCTAAAAGCGATTTTCGGAATATCCTCCGGTTTGACCCGGATCTGATGGTATCCCGATCGTAAATCTATCTTGGAAAAGACTCTGGCTCCTCTCAGCTGGTCCATCAAATCGTCGATCCTCGGTAGCGGATACTTATTCTTCACCGTGACTTTGTTCAGCTGGCGGTAATCTACACACAGACGTAAGCTTCCATCCTTCTTCTTGATCAAGATAGCTGGAGCACCCCATGGAGAAGTACTCAGTCTGATGAATTCCTTTGCCAAAAGCTCTTCTATCTGCTTCTTCAACTCGCGAAGTTCCAACGGCGCCATGCGATACGGGGCAATAGAGATTGGTCCGACTCCAGGAACAAGTTCGATCGAAAATTCTATTTCCCTATGAGGAGGCAATCGAGGTATTTCATCCGGGAATACCTCCTCGAATTCTCTAACTACCGGTACATCCTGAATTTGATTGTCAATCGAGGTCTCAGCCTCGATCGACAAAAGATACCCTGCTGCTCCCTTGCGGAGCTCTTTTCTAACTTGCAATAAGGAAATGAAAGAGAAAGGTTGAAAATTACCATCCTTTGCAGGAACAATGACTTTCCCTGCTCGACAGTCCAAAGTTATCCCGTTTTCCGTCAACCAGTCCATACCGATAATCACATCGAAGTTGAATACCGGCAGGACCACCAAATTAACTGTATACGTGTTCCCTTCATACTGCAAGGTAACACCTCTGCAGATCTCCGAGGCTGTGCACGATCCTCCCGTAGGTGTGCTGATGTGTAACTCATAAGGTAACGGGGTTGGGGTGATGCCTATTCTCAAGGCAGTATGCTTTGCCATAAAAGAGCCAGACGCTCCAGAATCAAAGATAACAGAAATTGGGTGGCCATTCAAAGTGACATTACCTTTGATCAGGTTGGGAAACTTCTGCGCTTCATTTGCATCCAATGTGAATACCCGAGCTTGCGGAGGCTGTTGATCAGCGTTCTGGGGGCATTTGTAAGCAAAGTGACCTTGCTGGCCGCATCTGAAGCATGCATTGTTGTTCTTGCGACAGACTCCAAAGTGATTCTTTCCACACGTAGCACATACAGTCGCGCCCTGACGTCCAGTCGACGATTGACCCACCGTAAAGTTTCTCTTAAAATTTCCGGGTCGCGCCTGCAACGGCGTACCTCTGCCTCGACCCCTACCAGGTGCCGCCCTGAAGAATCTGCCTGCTCGATTTCCTCCGTGGAATTGTGGTGGTGGCTTGTTCAAGTTCTTGGCCTCCAGAATGATTCCTTCTGCCTGACGACTCTGGTTGATGAGTTCCGGAAGTGTACGATTAGCCGTCGTCAAGATGAGCTTGCGAATTTCCGGGTGTAATCCGCTCTCGAACTTCTCCACCTGCCATTCTTCATCGTAGATGTTCCGATCAAAGTTGGCGTACTCGATCAGCTGCCCAAACTTCGCAATATACTCATTAACCGTCATGTTACCCTGCCTGAGCGATAGCAGTTCAGTGTGCTTCATCCTTCGCATTGCCTTAGGAAAATACTTATCCAGAAATACTTGTCTGAACACGGCCCACGTCAGCTCCACATCCTGAGCTCTCAGCAGAGCCCTCGCGCCAGTCCACCATGTTAAAGCTTCTCCCACCAGCTGATACGACGCGTAATCAGTCTTCTGCGCTTCCGGGCACGCCATGCGTTCGAAAATATGCTCAATCATCTGCAGCCACCTCGCTGCAGCCTCGGGGTTGTCTTCACCCTCAAAGGTAGGTGGTTGGAAGTTGCGGAAGTCTTTACAGAATTCATTTTATTCATCCATTTTCAACGGAATTCATTTTCCGTGAAAAATCTTTGACAGAATCTATTTTCCGTCGAAAAACTTCACAAAATCAATTTCTTTTGCATTTATTTTATTCATCATTTTCGACGAAATTCATTTTCCGTCAAAAATCTTCGACGGAATTCATTTTCCGTCGTAAAACTTCACAAAATCAATTTCTTTTGCATTTATTTTATTCATCTATTTCCGACGGAATTCATTTTCCGTCAAAAATCTTCGACGGAATCCATTTTCCGTTGAGAAACTTCACAAAATCAATTTCTTTTGCATTTATTTTAATCATCCATTTTTGATGGAATTTATTTTCCGTCAAAAATCTTCGACGGAATCCATTTTCCGTCGTAAAACTTCACAAAATCAATTTCTTTTGCATTTATTTTATTCATCTATTTCCGACGGAATTCATTTTCCGTCAAAAATCTTCGACGGAATCCATTTTCCGTTGAGAAACTTCACAAAATCAATTTCTTTTGCATTTATTTTAATCATCCATTTTTGATGGAATTTATTTTCCGTCAAAATTCTTCGACGGAATCCATTTTCCGTCAAAAATCTTCCACGGAATCCATTTTCCGTCGAAAAACTGCACAAAATCAATTTCTTTTGCATTTATTTTTTTCATCGTTTTCGACGGAATTAGTTTTCTGTCGAAAAACTTCACAAAACGAATTTCTTTTGCATTTATTTTATTCATTCATTTTCGAAAGAATCCATTTTTCGTCGAAAAACTTCATAAAGTCAATTTCTTTTGCATTTATTTTATTCATCCGTTTTCGACGGAATTCATTTTCCGTCAAAAATCTTCGACGGAATCCATTTTCCTTCAAAAATCTTCAACGGAATCCATTTTCCGTAGAAAAACTTCGAAAAATCAATTTCTTTTGCGTATATTTTATTAATCCGTTTTGGACGAAATTCTTTTTCCGTCGAAAATCTTCACAAAATAATTTCTTTTGCATTTATTTTAGTCATCTGTTTTCGACGGAATAGCTTTTTTGTTAAAAATCTTCGACGGAATTCATTTTTCGTCGAAAAACTTCAAAAAATCAATTTCTTTTGCATTTATTTTACTCATCCGTTTTCGACGGAATTCATTTTCCGTCAAAAATCTTCGACGGAATCCATTTTCCATCAAAAATCTTCTACGGAATCCATTTTCCGTCGAAAAACTTCAAAAAATCAATTTCTTTTACATTTATTTTATTAATCCATGTTCGACGGAATTCATTTTCCGCTGAAAAACTTCACAAAATAAATTTCTTTTGCATTAATTTAATTCATTCTTTTTTGACGGAATATATTTTCCGTCAAAAATCTTCGACGGAATCCATTTTTCGTCGAAAAACTTCATAAAATCAATTTCTTTTGCATTTATTTTATTCATCCGTTTTCGACGGAATTTGTTTTCCGTCCAAAAACTTCACAAAATCAATTTCTTTTGCATTTATTTTATTCATCCATTTTCGACGGAATTCATTTTCCGTCAAAAATCTTCGACGGAATCCATTTTCCGTCGAAAAACTTCACAAAATCAATTTCTTTTGCATTTATTTTATTCATCCGTTTTCGATGGAATTCATTTTCCGACAAAAATCTTCGATGCAATCCATTTTCCGTCGAAAACTTTCAATTTCTGCATTTATTTTATTCATCCGATTTCGACGGAATTTATTTTCTGTCAAAAATCTTCGACATAATCCATTTTCCGTTGAAAAACTTCAAAAAATAAATTTCTTTTACATTTATTTTATTAATCCATGTTCGACGGAATTCATTTTCCGTTGAAAAAATTCACAAAATAAATTTCTTTTACACTAATTTAATTCATTCTTTTTCGACGGAATGCATTTTCCGTCAAAAATCTTCGACGGAATCCATTTTCCGTCGAAAAACTTCACAAAATCAATTTCTTTTGCATTTATTTTATTCATCCGTTTTCGATGGAATTCATTTTCCGTAAAAAATCTTCGACAGAATCCATTTTCCGTCGAAAAACATCACAAAATTAATTTCTTTTGCATTTATTTTATTCATCCGTTTTCGATGGAATTCATTTTCAGTAAAAAATCTTCGACGGAATCCATTTTCCGTCAAAAATCTTCTACGGAATCCTTTTTCCGTCGAAAAACTGCACAAAATCAATTTCTTTTGCATTTATTTTATTCATCTGTTTTCGACGGAATTTGTTTTCTGTTGAAAAACTTCACAAAATCAATTTCTTTTGAATTTATTTTATTCATCCGTTTTCGAAGGAATCCGTTTTACGTCGAAAAACTTCATAAAATCAATTTCTTTTGCATTTATTTTATTCATCCATTTTCGACGAAATTTATTTTCCGTCAAAAATCTTCGACGGAATCCATTTTCCATCAAAAATCTTCTACGGAATCCATTTTCCGTCGAAAAACTTCAAAAAAATCAATTTCTTTTACATTTATTTTATTAATCCATGTTCGACGGAATTCATTTTCCGTTGAAACACTTCTCAAAATAAATTTCTTTTGCATTAATTTAATTCATTCATTTTCGACGGAATACATTTTCCGTCAAAAATCTTCGACGGAATCCATTTTCCGTCGAAAAACTTCATAAAATCAATTTCTTTTGCATTTATTTTATTCATCCATTTTCAAAGGAACTCATTTTCCGTCAAAAATCTTCGACGGAATCCATTTTTCATCGAAAAACTTCATAAAATCAATTTCTTTTGCATTTATTTTATTCATCCATTTTCGACGGAATTCATTTTCCGTCCAAAATCTTCGACGGAATCCATTTTCCGTCGAAAAACTTCACAAAATCAATTTCTTTTGCATTTATTTTATTCATCCATTTTCGACGGAATTCATTTTCCGTCAAAAATCTTCGACAAAATCTATTTTCCGTCGAAAAACTTCACAAAATCAATTTCTCTTGCATTTATTTTATTCATCCGTTTTCGATGGAATTCATTTTCCGTCAAAAATCTTCGACGGAATTCATTTTCCGTCAAAAATCTTCGACGGAATCCATTTTCCGTCAAAAATCTTCTACGGAATCCATTTTCCGTCGAAAAACTTCACAAAATCAATTTCTTTTGCATTTATTTTATTCATCCGTTTTCGACGGAATACATTTTTCGTCAAAAATCTTCAACGGAATCCATTTTTCGTCGAAAAAATAATAAAATCAATTTCTTTTGCTTTTATTTTATTCATCCATTTTCAACGGATTCATTTTCCGTCAAAAATCTTCGACGGAATCCAATTTGCGTAGAAAAACTTCATAAAATCAATTTCCTTTGTATTTATTTTATTAATCCGTTTTCGATGGAATTCTTTTTTCGTCAAAAATCTTCGACGGAATCCATTTTCCGTCAAAAATCTTCTACGGAATCCATTTTCCGTCGAAAAACTTCACAAAATCAATTTCTTTTGCATTTATTTTTTTCATCCATTTTTGATGGAATCCATTTTCCGTCGAAAAACTTTACAAAATCAATTTCTTTTCCAATTTATTTTATTCATCCGTTTTTAACGGAATTCGTTTTCCGTCAAAAATCTTCGACGGATTTCCATTTTCTGTCGAAAAACTTCACAAAATGAATTTCTTTTGCAATTATTTTATTCATCCGTTTTCGGTGGAATTCATTTTCCGTCAAAAATCTTCGACGAAATCCATTTTCCGTCAAAAATCTTCAACAGAATCCATTTTCCGTCGAAAAACTTCACAAAATCAATTTCTTTTGCATTTATTTTATTCATCCATTATCGACGGAATTCATTTTCCGTCAAAAATCTTCACAAAATCAATTTCTTTGCATTTATTTTATTAATCCATTTTCGACGGAATTCGTTTTCCGTCGAAAAACTTCACAAAATAAATTTCTTTTGCATTACTTTTATTCATCCATTTTCGACGGAATACATTTTCTGTCAAAAATCTTCGACGGAATCCATTTTCCGTCGAAAAACTTCACAAAATCAATTTCTTTTGCATTTATTTTTTCATCCATTTTCGACGGAATCCATTTTCCGTCGAAAAACTTTACAAAATGAATTTCTTTTCCAATTTATTTTATTCATCCGTTTTTGACGGAATTCGTTTTCGGTCAAAAATCTTCGACGGATTTCCATTTTCTGTCGAAAAACTTCACAAAATCAATTTCTTCGACGGAATTCATTTTTCGTCAAAAATCTTCGACGGAATCCATTTTCCGTCGAAAAATTTAACAAAATCAATTTCTTTTGCATTTATTTTATTCATCCGTTTTCGATGGAATTCATTTGCTGTCAAAAATCTTCGACGGAATCCATTTTCTGTCAAAAATCTTCTACGGAAACCGTTTTCCGTCGAAAAACTTCACAAAATCAATTTCTTTTGCATTTATTTTATTCATCCATTTTCGACGGAATTCATTTTCCGTCAAAAATCTTCGACAAAATCTATTTTCCGTCGAAAAACTTCACAAAATCAATTTCTCTTGCATTTATTTTATTCATCCGTTTTCGATGGAATTCATTTTCCGTCAAAAATCTTCGACGGAATTCATTTTCCGTCAAAAATCTTCGACGGAATCCATTTTCCGTCAAAAATCTTCTACGGAATCCATTTTCCGTCGAAAAACTTCACAAAATCAATTTCTTTTGCATTTATTTTATTCATCCGTTTTCGACGGAATACATTTTTCGTCAAAAATCTTCAACGGAATCCATTTTTCGTCGAAAAAATAATAAAATCAATTTCTTTTGCTTTTATTTTATTCATCCATTTTCAACGGATTCATTTTCCGTCAAAAATCTTCGACGGAATCCAATTTGCGTAGAAAAACTTCATAAAATCAATTTCCTTTGTATTTATTTTATTAATCCGTTTTCGATGGAATTCTTTTTTCGTCAAAAATCTTCGACGGAATCCATTTTCCGTCAAAAATCTTCTACGGAATCCATTTTCCGCTGAAAAACTTCACAAAATCAATTTCTTTTGCATTTATTTTTTTCATCCATTTTTGATGGAATCCATTTTCCGTCTAAAAACTTTACAAAATCATTTTCTTTTCCAATTTATTTTATTCATCCGTTTTTAACGGAATTCGTTTTCCGTCAAAAATCTTCGACGGATTTCCATTTTCTGTCGAAAAACTTCACAAAATCAATTTCTTTTGCAATTATTTTATTCATCCGTTTTCGGTGGAATTCATTTTCCGTCAAAAATCTTCGACGAAATCCATTTTCCGTCAAAAATCTTCAACGGAATCTATTTTCCGTCGAAAAACTTCACATAATCAATTTCTTTTGCATTTATTTTATTCATCCATTATCGACGGAATTCATTTTCCGTCAAAAATCTTCGACGGAATCCATTTTCCGTCGAAAAACGTCACAAAATCAATTTCTTTGCATTTATTTTATTAATCCATTTTCGACGGAATTCGTTTTCCGTCGAAAAACTTCACAAAATAAATTTCTTTTGCATTACTTTTATTCATCCATTTTCGACGGAATACATTTTCTGTCAAAAATCTTCGACGGAATCCATTTTCCGTCGAAAAACTTCACAAAATCAATTTCTTTTGCATTTATTTTTTCATCCATTTTCGACGGAATGCATTTTCCGTCGAAAAACTTTACAAAATGAATTTCTTTTCCAATTTATTTTATTCATCCGTTTTTGACGGAATTCGTTTTCGGTCAAAAATCTTCGACGGATTTCCATTTTCTGTCGAAAAACTTCACAAAATCAATTTCTTCGACGGAATTCATTTTTCGTCAAAAATCTTCGACGCAATTAATTTCCGTCGAAAAATTTAACAAAATCAATTTCTTTTGCATTTATTTTATTCATCCGTTTTCGATGGAATTCATTTTCTGTCAAAAATCTTCGACGGAATCCATTTTCTGTCAAAAATCTTCTACGGAAACCGTTTTCCGTCGAAAAACTTCACAAAATCAATTTCTTTTGCATTTATTTTATTCATCCATTTTCGACGGAATTCATTTTCCGTCAAAAATCTTCGACAAAATCTATTTTCCGTCGAAAAACTTCACAAAATCAATTTCTCTTGCATTTATTTTATTCATCCGTTTTCGATGGAATTCATTTTCCGTCAAAAATCTTCGACAGAATTCATTTTCCGTCAAAAATCTTCGACGGAATCCATTTTCCGTCAAAAATCTTCTACGGAATCCATTTTCCGTCGAAAAACTTCACAAAATCAATTTCTTTTGCATTTATTTTATTCATCCGTTTTCGACGGAATACATTTTTCGTCAAAAATCTTCAACGGAATCCATTTTTCGTCGAAAAAATAATAAAATCAATTTCTTTTGCTTTTATTTTATTCATCCATTTTCAACGGAATTCATTTTCCGTCAAAAATCTTCGACGGAATCCAATTTGCGTAGAAAAACTTCATAAAATCAATTTCCTTTGTATTTATTTTATTAATCCGTTTTCGATGGAATTCTTTTTTCGTCAAAAATCTTCGACGGAATCTATTTTCCGTCAAAAATCTTCTACGAAATCCATTTTCCGTCGAAAAACTTCAAAAAATCAATTTCTTTTGCATTTATTTTTTTCATCCATTTTTGATGGAATCCATTTTCCGTCGAAAAACTTTACAAAATCAATTTCTTTTCCAATTTATTTTATTCATCCGTTTTTAACGGAATTCGTTTTCCGTCAAAAATCTTCGACGGATTTCCATTTTCTGTCGAAAAACTTCACAAAATCAATTTCTTTTGCAATTATTTTATTCATCCGTTTTCGGTGGAATTCATTTTCCGTCAAAAATCTTCGACGAAATCCATTTTCCGTCAAAAATCTTCAACGGAATCCATTTTCCGTCAAAAAACTTCACAAAATCAATTTCTTTTGCATTTATTTTATTCATCCATTTTCGACGGAATTCATTTTCCGTCAAAAATCTTCACAAAATCAATTTCTTTGCATTTATTTTATTAATCCATTTTCGACGGAATTCGTTTTCCGTCGAAAAACTTCACAAAATAAATTTCTTTTGCATTACTTTTATTCATCCATTTTCGACGGAATCCATTTTCTGTCAAAAATCTTCGACGGAATCCATTTTCCGTCGAAAAACTTCACAAAATCAATTTCTTTTGCATTTATTTTTTCATCCATTTTCGACGGAATCCATTTTCCGTCGAAAAACTTTACAAAATGAATTTCTTTTCCAATTTATTTTATTCATCCGTTTTTGACGGAATTTGTTTTCGGTCAAAAATCTTCGACGGATTTCCATTTTCTGTCGAAAAACTTCACAAAATCAATTTCTTCGACGGAATTCATTTTTCGTCAAAAATCTTCGACGGAATCCATTTTCCGTCGAAAAATTTAACAAAATCAATTTCTTTTGCATTTATTTTATTCATCCGTTTTCGATGGAATTCATTTTCTGTCAAAAATCTTCGACGGAATCCATTTTCTGTCAAAAATCTTCTACGGAAACCGTTTTCCGTCGAAAAACTTCACAAAATCAATTTCTTTTACATTTATTTTATTCATCCATTTTCGACGGAATTCATTTTCCGTCAAAACCTTCGACGGAATCCATTTTCCGTCGAAAAACTTCACAAAATCAATTTCTTTTGCATTTATTTTATTCATCCGTTTTCGATGGAATTCATTTTTCGTCAAAAATCTTCGACGGAATCCATTTTCCGTCAAAAATCTTCACAAAATCAATTTCTTTTGCATTTATTTTATTCATCCGTTTTCGACGGAATACATTTTTCGTCAAAAATCTCGACGGAATCCATTTTTCGTCGAAAAACTTCATAAAATCAATTTCTTTTGCATTTATTTTATTCATCCATTTTTGACGGAATTCATTTTCCGTCAAAAATCTTCGACGGAATCCATTTTCCGTCGAAAAACTTCACAAAATCAATTTCTTTTGCATTTATTTTATTAATCCATTTTCGACGAAATTCTTTTTCCGTAGAAAAACTTCACAAAATCAATTTCTTTTGCATTATTTTATTCATCCGTTTTCGACGGAATACATTTTCCGTCAATAATCTTCGACGGAATCCATTTTCCATCAAAAATCTTCTCCGAAATCCATATTCCGTAGAAAAACTTCAAAAAATCAAATTCTTTTGCATTTATTTTATTAATCCATTTTCGACGAAATTAGGG
>JAVKPL010010972.1:30000-45000 GCA_032173675.1 Gastrolobium villosum | reverse complement strand
CAAAAAGACTGCATTGGCTCGTAGAGCCAGTCCCTCATCTGCTAGAGGGGTGGCTAAAAAGATCGGGGTGCAAGACATGCCCACTGATGTGCCAGAATCATTGTCTACACCTGCACGCCAAGTGTTCGACAAAATGCCTCTGAAAACCGTGAATGCAGAAGTCACTCTTCCTGCACAGCAGGTGCTTGATGAAACGCCAACGAAAACCTTGGGACTTGAGAACTCTTATAGTGGTTCAAGAACGCTTGGTGATGAGGATTCAATCTCAGTTGAAGAAGAATCACCTTCTATTAGTGATAGCTCTCCTCCTACTGATAATCCAATCTCCCAAGAGGCAAACAACAATGCTACTGCCACTCCATGGGTCAATCTGTTTAAAGATAATAGGCTGCCCTCCAAAGGCTTTACTCTGGAATTTACACCAGGAGCTGAAGATGAAATCTTGTTGGAAATGCAAGATATCAGCTCTCTTGAAACCACTTGGGGATACAGCCTAATTGGCTATGTTGCTGGTCGATTCCCAGGGAAAAAAGCGCTCATGGAAGCTTGTAAAAAATGGAATGTTCCATTCTCTTATTCAGTACATGAGAGTGGATGGCTTGTGTTTAAATTCAATGATGAGGACAGCATGAACAAGGTGCTAACAGAGGGGCCTTATTTTGTCTTCCAGCGTCCCTTATTGTTAAAAACAATGCCACCATTCTTTAACTTTGGCAATGAAGAACTTAGCAGAATTCCGGTGTGGGTGAAACTAAGAAATCTACCATTGGAGCTTTGGAACTCTCAAGCGCTTGGCAAGATACTATCGAAAGTGGGCAAGCCACTCCGTACGGACCAGCTTACTGCCACCTTGGGGTCTATCTCTTTTGCTAGAGCCCTGGTCGAAGTTGATGCAGCGAACGAACTTATACATGAAGTTCGATTCAAACTTCCTAATGGTCGTTCCTGCACCCAGATAATTGAATATGAAAATGCACCAGCCTTTTGTAGCAATTGCAAGATGATTGGTCATGGCCTAGATAAATGCAAAGCTGCAGGTGTGGGGAAAAAGTCACAAGCAGGAGCTGCAGGCAAAGACATTTCTGTTAATGCTAGCACCCAACAAGATATCCCAACAGCAACCGAGGCAACAACAACAAAAGAAATAGCAGCTGTTGCAGCTTTAAGTGAAGAAACAGCATCCGATGCAGTAGCTACTGAAGCAACAACAACTGAACCAATAGCAACAAAACCAACAGCAGCTGAACCAAACAAAGCTTCTGAGCGCAGTTCTGTTCAGACCAGTGCGGCCAAGGTTATAACTGATGATGATGGCTTTGTTTCCCCTAAAACTAAGGTAAGAAACAAATCAAAAAAAACTCAGTTGGTGGCCAATAAAGAGAAACAACAAAAAGAGACTCAATTAGAACCAGAGAGAAAGGCTATATCCAAGATTCATAAACATGCCGGGGAGTCCTCTTCCCGTCATCCCTTATGATTATATCCTCCTGGAATATTAGAGGCTTTCACTTGCCTCTGAAACATCTAGGGATGCAGCACTTCCTTTGCAGCAAAGGAGTGGATGTCATGGCAATTCTTGAAACAAAGCTTGATGCTGCATCTCTTTCTGAAATTATGCAAAGAAAATTCATAGATTGGGACTTTGTCCACAATTTTGAACACCATGATGCTGGCCGTATTTTAATCCTTTGGAAATCCGATAGAGTTCATCTTACTGTCTTGGATTCCAACTCCCAACTCATACATTGTGCAATAAGGTGCAGAGTTACTGCTAAAGAATCCCAGGTCTCTTTCATTTATGGCCTTCATTCTGTAATTGCTAGAAGACCGCTTTGGGATCGTCTTATGCATATTGGCTCATCCATTGATGTTCCTTGGCTTCTGATGGGGGACTTTAATAGTGTGCTTTCCCCCCAAGACAGAATCCATGGAAATCCCATCTCAGCCTATGAAATGGAAGATTTTTCCAACTGCTGTGCAACTTTGACACTAGAAGGACTGAACAGTCATGGTACAAATTTCTCTTGGACGAATGGGAGGGTCTGGAGTAAGCTTGATCGAGCTATTTGTAACCATCAATGGTTTGATCAATTCCAATATTCATCTGCTACTATTGATTGCTTCGAGTCAATTTCTGATCATGCATCTATACTGGTGAATACTGAGTTGGCTGTTGTTAGAGGTAAAACTCCTTTTAAATTCAGTAATGCTATTGTTGATCATGATTCCTTTGCAGCCATTATTACTGAGAGATGGGGATGCCCTCAATTTGGTTGCAAAATGTATTCTGTTTGTAAAAAGCTGAAAACTTTGAAGATCCCGCTGAAAAATCTTTATAAACATGAGTATAGCAACATTTCTAACCGTGTTGATCAAGCTGAGACTGATTATAATAATCAGCTCCACATCCTTCAGCTCAATCCGCATGATACTATCCAATTGGGTCAGGTGAATCTCAGCAGGGGCATCACTATCCAATTGAGGAAAGCAGAAACAAGAACACTAGCCCGACTTGCCAAAAACAAATACCTTGTGCAAGCTGACAGGTGCTCTAGCTTCTTTCACTCTTTGATCAAGAGGAACAGAAATAGAAGATTCATTGCTGCTATTCAGAAAGCTAATGGCCAATTTTCCACTTCCCAGTCTGAGATTGGCAATGAGTTTGTTGATCACTTCAGGAACATTCTAGGCATTCATGCACTATCAGATCCACCCATCATGTCTGTTTGTGATGCTGGTCCTAGAGTTAATCCTTCATTCTTTGAGTCTCTGCTGGGTCCAGTTTCCAAACAAGATGTTTGGAATATTATTGCTCAAATGGACAACAACAAATCCCCTGGTCCAGATGGTTTCAATGCTCTTTTCTTCAAAAAAGCTTGGAATATTATAGGGGATGATATATACGAAGCTGTTAATGAATTCTTTCTAACAGGCAAGCTACTTAAGCAAATAAATCATGCATTTTTGGCCCTCATTCCCAAATGTGATAGTGCTGCCCAAGTGAATCAATACCGTCCTATTGCCTGCTGTAATGTTCTGTATAAAATTATTGCTAAGCTTCTTGCCAACAGAATTGCCCCTGTTCTTGAAGATATTGTTAATGAAGCCCAATCTGCTTTTATCAAGAAAAGGAACATGATTGATAACATCTTCCTTGTTCAGGAGCTCCTTCGTAAATATGCTCTCAAGAGAATATCTCCTAGGTGCTTGCTTAAAATTGATTTGCACAAAGCTTATGACTCAATTTCTTGGGACTTTCTGAAATGGATGCTTAATGTAGTGGGCTTCCCCACTCAGTTCTGCAATTGGATTATGGAATGTGTCACAACCACATCCTTTAGTGTGGTGGTTAACGGCTCCATACATGGTCATTTCAAGGGCCAACGTGGGCTAAGGCAAGGGGATCCACTCTCACCCTACCTCTTTGTCCTCTGTTTGGAGTATTTATCCAGGGATCTCAAGAGCTTACTTGACAATGATGCATTCAATTTTCACCCATCTTGTGCAGCTGTACAAATGACTCATCTTGCATTTGCAGATGACATTATGCTATTCTCTAGGGGAGACCAACCATCTGTTGCTGCCATTTTTGAAAAACTTCAAAGTTTTTGTGTTGTTTCTGGGCTCACAATTAGCAATGAAAAATCTGACATATATGCAGCAGGCATAGATTCCATTAGTCTCAATGAATTGGTTGAGCTCACAGGGTTCACTGCTGGAGTTTTCCCATTTCGCTACTTGGGAGTCCCTCTCATGTCATCAAGATTAAATGTATGTCACTATGCTCCGCTGCTTCCCCAAATTGCTGGGTTCATTCAGGGATGGAATCGCAAGGTTCTTTCATATGCTGGCAGACTTGAATTAATTCGGGCAGTTATTCAAGGAACGGTTATTTTTTGGATGGGCATTTTCCCCCTGCCTTGCTCTGTTATCGACAGAATCAATGCTTATTGCAGAAATATTTTGTGGGGAAAATCAGATATGGGGAGGAAAAAACCATTAGTTTCTTGGAAGGAGGTTTGCACCCCCAAGAAAGAGGGTGGCCTTGGATTATGCTGCCTCAAAGACTGGAACCAAGCACTCCTATCCCGGATCCTTTGGGACCTTCATACCAAAAAAGACTCGCTTTGGATCAGGTGGGTGCACCATTTTTATTTCAAAGGTGGAACTATTTGGGACTTCCACAGCAATAGTTCCAATTCTGTACTGCTAAAGAGACTGGCTTCAATTAGAGACTTGATCATTCAAAGAGAGGGATCTTGTAACGCCCTCCCTTGTATGCATCCAAGAGAGTCGTTTGCTAAGCGGAATTAGAGTCGTTAACGTCACAAGAGCAAACAAAGAATCTCATAGCAGTATACAAATCCGTAAGGCATTTCAAGAGTTCTTATAACTTCTGTTTGGGCGATAAAAAATATTTCAAGTGATTTAGAAAGAGCACGTTTGGGGCTTCGCGTGCGTATAAAATAATAGTAAATCCGAGTTCGTTTGCTCATAAAAACACCACCCGTAAGGTGCACTGTAAAAATTTCAGCACATAAGTCTTTCAAAAATTCCTTTCACAGACTTTTTCCAAAATAGCCGCTGTTCATAACAGTTCAAGATAAAATAGAGATGATAGAGTGTACAGTCATCCAAGAGTACCAAAACATCAATCATTACAGTCATCCAAACAATCAAAACAGCAACAGCGAAAATCCACGCATCAGCAATCAACAGCAAACATCACTCCTTCAAGTGCTTTTACGTCCTCCTGCCATTTTGGAAAAATAGCAGCCCCGAAGGGGGTGAGAATAATCCCAGTAGTGTGGCAACAAAACCAGTAATATAACAGTATTAACTAGGCACAAAATCATAAACAGTCACTTCAACATATCCTTGTCCCTTTTCCTTTTTCCTTTTCATCATATTCATATATTGCGTATATAACGCCTTTCCTTTGCGCTTTTAGCACCGTCGTGCGCGCACTTCACAGTGGAATCAAATATCCCTTGGCACCTGAGCTCCATGTGGATTCCAACTGTGGGCCTATGCGGACTGATGCCAAGTGTCCCATACCCCGGTACCTTGGGGATGCCTATATGATGCTTGCTCAAACACATGGTCCTGTACATAACTATTCTAAACAAGGCCTATATGATTTTGATACATGCATGTCATGCTATGCTTTCACACACAAAGCGTAAAAATGCGGTATGATGTAAGGTGCATGCTTATATACCTTTCATATGCGTTATGCTGCCACATAACGTCTTTACCTCATAATCATATAGCCATCACGGCACATTTTTGGCAGTTTCCTTTCATCATAATGGAACATAATATTTTTACGGCATATGGAGCATCATGTCACAATTTTATACCAGTAGTCAATAGTCACATTAGGCAATATCGCCTGACACTTACCTTTGCGTGCCTTAAATATTACCAAACAGCAGCGAAGTATCTCACTTCTTAGGCGCACCTAAATCAATTACAACCAATCATTTACAGTGGCTATTTACAGCAGAAACAGTGAGCATACAGCAGCGTTTTTACAGCAGAAAACAGTTACGTTTGTGCTTAAAACAGTGAGCAGAAACAGTGAGTTGTTCTTTAAAACAGTGAGCAGAAAACAGTGGTATTTTCCTAAAAACAGTGGACAGAAACAGTGACGTTTTACAGCAGGAAAACGGTGAACGTACAGCAGAAACAGTGACTATTTTGAAACAGAAACAGTGACTCTTTGGACATCAACAGTGGCAGAAATAGTGGCATAGGAATGTTAAAACAGTGACATAAATAGTGACTTTTGAACATCAAAACAGTGGCATGAGTAGTGGTGTTTATGCATCAAAACAGTGACATGAATGGTACATTTTTGAGCATTAAAACAGTAGCATAAATCATGGTTTTTGGACATTGAAACAGTGGCATATTATGGACTAAAACAGTGGCATTTTATGCATAAAACAGTGGCATATTATGGACTAAAACAGTGAGCATTTTATGCATAAAATAGTGGCATATGGTGACTAAAACAGTGGCATTTGTGTGCATAAAACAGTGGCATATTATGGACTAAAACAGTGGCATTTTATGCATAAAATAGTGGCATATGATGACTAAAACAGTGGCATTTGTGTGCAGAAACAGTGGCATATAATGTGCAGAAACAGTGGCATATAATGTGCAGAAACAGTGGCATGTATGTGCAGAAATAGTGGCATATAATGTGCAGAAACAGTGGCATATAATGTGCAGAAACAGTGGCATGTATGTGCAGAAATAGTGGCATATAATGTGCAGAAACAGTGGCATATAATGTGCAGAAACAGTGGCATATAATGTGCAGAAACAGTGGCATATAATGTGCAGAAACAGTGGCATATAATGTGCAGAAACAGTGGCATATAATGTGCAGAAACAGTGGCATATAATGTGCAGAAACAGTGGCATTTGAATGGTGATTTTGAGGAACCGAAACAGTGATCATTTTATCATCAAAAAAGTGGCACATTCATAGGGAAACAGTGGCATATGCATACAGAACAGTGGCATACATATCCCTCCAAACAGTGGCATATTCATACAAAAACAGTGGCATATATCTTAAGCATGACCATGAGACTTTTATGCATACAAAACATCATGAAATAGCTCCACCATTCTACTTTTATCATGCTCATACTTGAATCCAAAACCACACATAATCAAGGAGACATTCAAGCACACACACATGGTTACACAATGAAAGTGTTCTAAGTTCAAGGCTTACCTCTTGTAGCACACACTTCACCACACCCTTTCTAGCTCTACTTCACAACTAGTCCCCACTTCCTATGATGATCTATGCGCAAAAAGGTGAGGAGAAACAATCTTGGACAGCTTCAAGGTTGTGGAACAAGAATGGACAGTGAGAGGAAAAGAGGAGAAACTCACACTCCACTTGTGTCTAGGCCACGGTTTTAAGGTGAGGGAAGGAGGGAGTTGGCTGCACAAGTGAATGGGGACAGCCCCCTCTTGTGCGCACAAATATAGGGAGAAGGGAGGAGATTGCAATGATGGACATTATGACAAAAATCTGGTTTCTTGAAGAGGTGGGGCTGCACACTTGGGCTGAACAAGCAAAGGGTTGCTTCTAGGCTACTCTAAGCACATGCAAGGAGTGAGGAGAGATATGTTCAGATTTGAAAGCTGTCCTAAGTCAGAAAAATTTCTGCACAATCAACCAAGTCTTGCGCACATGGAGGAGTGGAAGGAAGTGTCATTTGTGGCAGCCTAAAATCTGCATAGATGCAGTCCATGTGCGCATGGGAAGAGAGGTTGCAGCCAAAAAATCTTCTTATGATGCATGTGGAAGCAAGGGCAGGTTTGGCTCATGATGGACTGCCAAAAGCATGCAAAAATCTGCACATGGCAGCCTCATGATGGAAGGTGTAAGGTGTTTCCCCAAGTCAACAAGTTAGGCAGTTTTGTGACACAAGAAATCTGATCCATGACTCCCCCCATGTGCGCCAAAATGAAGAAAGATGCAGCCTAATATCATGCTAAATGGTACATGTGTCCTCCATGCAATGAAATTGAAAACAAGTGATGCATAAACAAGGTGAGGTGGCGGTCAACAAGAGGGAAAAATTGGCAGATTTTCAAGGTCCTAATTACTCTCTTATGCGCATGGAAAGAGGAGTGAAATGCATCTTGCCATGTGGTGGTTTCAACATTGGGCTGAACTAGCTAGGTCCAAAAGCCATCCTTGGGTCATTGGCCACACACACAAAGAACCCAATCACACAAGTCCAAAAGTAACAAGTCCACACACACTAGCCCATTTCCAAAGTCCAATAAACACTAAAGCCTTCTAACACCCACTCACATTACTCATATGATTAAATTCACATGTCTACATATGTATCCTCCTATGATTTAATTTAATTAATTACCTTAGTCTTATCCAAGGATAAAGATCAAACAATTCGCAAGCCATCAAACCTACACCATAAATCCGAATTCTACACATGTACCTATAACATATAGTACTTATGTATATTACTAATTATGCGGGATGTTACACTCTCCCCACCAAATAGTAATTTTGTCCGCAAAATAAACTTACTTAAGAGCTAAACAGTTCTGGATAGCGTTTCTGAATGTCGTCCTCGCGCTCCCAAGTGGCTTCAGCTTCCGATCTGTTGTTCCACAATACTTTCACCAAAGGAATCTCTTTAGAACGGAGTCGCTTGACGGATCTTTCAAGAATTTGGAACGGTTGCACTTGATAAGTCAAATTTTCCTTTAGTTCCACTTCTTCTGGCTGTAACACGTGGGATGGATCAGAGAGATACCTCCGTAGCTGCGACACATGAAATACATTGTGAATTCCTGACAGATTGGGTGGTAAAGCCAACCGGTATGCAGACTCTCCAATCCGGTCCATAATCAGATACGGTCCTAAGTACCGTGGACTTAACTTCTTTACTCCCATTCTCCTTCCGAGTCCCGATGTAGGAGTGATTCTCAAAAATACATGGTCTCCGACTTCGAAAGATAGAGGCTTATGACGCTTGTCGTAATAACTCTTCTGTCTGGCCTGAGCCCTCTGCATATTTTCCCGAATCTTCTTTACTTGTTCGGATGTCTCTTGAATTAGATCAGGTCCTAATATACTTCGCTCACCCACTTCAGTCCAGCATAAAGGGGATCTGCATTTTCTCCCATACAGAGCTTCATACGGTGCCATCTGAATGCTGGAGTGGTAACTGTTGTTGTAAGCAAACTCAATCAAGGAGAGATAATTATCCCAGCTGCCTCCTAACTCCAAAACGCATGCTCGCAACATGTCCTCTAATGCTTGAATGGTACGTTCCGTTTGACCATCGGTCTGCGGGTGATAAGCAGTACTCAACCTCAAATGGGTCCCTAATGCTCTGTGAAAGGATTCCCAGAACTTAGAGGTAAACTTGGGATCACGATCGCTGACAATACTCGTAGGAACTCCATGCAGCTTCACAATCTCCTGCAGATAAATTATAGCAAGCCTCTCTGTATCATATGTGGTTCTAACACGCAAGAAATGAGCTGACTTCGTTAGACGATCGACAATCACCCAGATAGAATCATATCTCCGAGGAAGTCCAACTACAAAATCCATCGCAACACTGTCCCACTTCCATTCGGGAATCTCCAAAGGTTGAAGAAGTCCCGACGGTTTCTGATGTTCGTACTTCACCTTCTGACAAGTTAAGCATCGAGATACATACTCCGCAATATCACGCTTCATACCCGGCCACCAAAACGAGGTCTTCAAATCATGGTACATCTTCGTGGATCCAGGATGAACTGCGTACTTACCCTTGTGAGCCTCCTGTAAAACTTCTTGCTTCAACACTTCATTCGGCATAACCAGCCGTCCTTGAAATCTCCAAACATCATTCTCATCCTTTACAACATCTTGGTTGCCAACCAAATCACGGACTAACTCTTCATCTTTCTGAGCCTCCTTAATTCTACTGATCAGTTCATTCTCCACCTTTATATTTCCCAATCTTATGCTATTCCCTCTCTCGTCTACCGATAAGTTCAAGTCTCGAAAGGCCTCAAACAATTTCAATTCTTCCATCATTAGAGTTGCAGTGTGCAGTGTCTTCCTACTCAGGGCGTCAGCTACCACGTTTGCCTTTCCTGGGTGGTATTTAAGTTCAAAATCGTAGTCCTTCAGAAATTCCATCCACCGTCGTTGCCGCATATTCAACTCCTTCTGGTCGAACAAATACTTCAAACTCTTATGATCGCTGAACACGTCAAACTGCGAACCATACAAGTGGTGCCTCCAGATTTTAAGTGCGAACACTATAGCTGCTAATTCCAAATCGTGCGTAGGATAATTTTCTTCGTGAGGCTTAAGTTGTCGAGATGCATAAGCTACCGCCATACGATCCTGCATCAACACGCATCCAAGTCCTTTCAGCGACGCATCGCAGTATACTTCGAACTTTCGAGTAGGATCTAGAATCGTGAGTACGGGAGCACTCGTCAATCTGCTCTTTAGTTCCAAGAAACATTCTTCACAAGCTTCAGTCCACTCAAAAGGCTTGTCCTTCCGAGTGAGACGAGTAAGAGGTTGCACTATCTGAGAGAAGTTCTGGATAAACCTTCGATAATATCCAGCAAGACCTAAGAAACTCCTTACTTCGGTGACAGTCTTGGGTCGTTCCCAATTCATGACAGCTTCAACTTTGCTGGGGTCCACCGCGATACCTTCCGATGAAATGACATGGCCCAGAAACTGGACCTCTTTAAGCCAAAACTCGCACTTCGACCATTTCGCGTACAACTGCTTCTCTTTCAAGATTTGCAAGACAATCCTCAGATGTTCCGCGTGCAGCTCTTCATTAGCTGAGTAAATCAGGATATCGTCGATAAACACAATAACAAACTGATCAAGAAATGGGCGGAAGATGCGGTTCATGTAGTCCATGAATACCGCTGGAGCATTCGTAAGTCCGAATGGAATCATCTGATATTCGTAGTGCCCATAACGAGTCCTAAAAGCTGTTTTCGGAATATCCTCCGGTTTGACCCGGATCTGATGGTATCCCGATCGTAAATCTATCTTGGAAAAAACTCTGGCTCCTCTCAGCTGGTCCATCAAATCGTCGATCATCGGTAGCGGATACTTATTCTTCACCTTACTTTGTTCAGCTGGCGATAATCTACACACAGACGTAAACTTCCATCCTTCTTCTTAATCAAGATGGCTGGAGCACCCCATGGGGAAGTACTCGGTCTGATGAATTCCTTGGCCAAAAGTTCTTCTATCTGCTTCTTCAACTCTCGCAGTTCCAACGGCGCCATGCGATACGGAGCAATGGAGATTGGTCCGACTCCAGGGACAAGTTCGATAGAAAATTCTATTTCCCTATGAGGAGGCAATCGAGGTATTTCATCCGGGAATACCTCCTCGAATTCTCTAACTACCGGTACATTCTGAATTTGATTGTCAACCGAGGTCTCAGCCTCGATCGACAAAAGATACCCTGCTGCTCCCTTGCGGAGCTCTTTTCTAACTTGCAATAAGGAAATGAGAGAGAAAGGTTGAAAATTACCATCTTTCGCAGGAACAACGACTTTCCCCGCTCGACAATCCAAAGTTATCCCGTTTTCCGTCAACCAGTCCATACCGATAATCACATCGAAGTTGAATACCGGTAGGACCACCAAGTTAACTGTATACGTGTTCCCTTCATACTGCAAGATAACACCTCTGCAGATTTCTGAGGCTGTGCACGATCCTCCGGTAGGTGTGCTGATGTGTAACTCATAAGGTAACGGGGTTGGGGTGATGCCTATTCTCAAGGCAGTATGCTTTGCCATTAAAGAGCCAGACGCTCCAGAATCAAAGATAACAGAAATTGGGTGACCATTTAAAGTGACATTACCTTTGATCAGGTTGGGAAACTTCTGTGCTTCATTCGCATCCAGTGTGAACACCCGTGCTTGCGTAGGCTGTTGATCAGCGTTCTGGGGGCATTTGTAAGCAAAATGTCCTTGCTGACCACATCTGAAGCATGCATTGTTGTTCTTGCGACAGACTCCAAAGTGATTCTTTCCACATGTAGCACAAACAGTCGCGCCCTGACGTCCAGTCGACGATTGACCCACAGTATAGCTTCTCTTAAAGTTTCCAGGTCGTGCCTGCAACTGCGTGCCTCTGCCTCGACCCCTACCAGGTGCCGCCCTGAAGAATCTGCCTGCTCGGTTTCCTCCGTGGAATTGTGTTGGTGGCTTGTTCAAGTTCTTGGCCTCATTAATGATTCCTTCTGCCTGACGACTCTGGTTGATGAGTTCCGGAAGTGTACGATTAGCAGTCGTCAAGATGAGCTTGCGGATTTCCGGATGTAATCCGCTTTCGAACTTCTCCACCTGCCATTCTTCGTCGTAAATGTTTCGATCAAAGTTGGCGTACTCGATCAGCTGCCCAAATTTTGCAATATACTCATTAACCGTCATGTTATCCTGCCTGAGTGACAGCAGTTCAGTGTGCTTCATTCTTCTCATTGCCTTAGGAAAATACTTGTCCAAAAATACCTGTCTGAATACGGCCCACGTCAGTTCGACGTCCTGAGCTCTCAGCAGAACCCTCGCACCAGTCCACCATGTTAAAGCTTCTCCCATCAGCTGGTACGACGCGTAATCAGTCTTCTGCGCTTCTGGGCATGCCATGCGTTCGAAGATGTGCTCGATCATCTGCAGCCACTTCGCTGCAGCCTCGGGGTTGTCTTCACCCTCAAAAGTAGGCGGTTGGAAGTTGCAGAAGTCTTTCAACCTCCGACGGGCAATTTCTTCTGCATCTTCATGCAGTGGGGTTTGGTTCTGATTCTGTTGCCTATGGTCGCGCCATTCTTGGCTCATATTCTGAATAAACGTTGCCAGTCCCCCAATGGTAGTGATAAGATCCTCTTCCGCATCGCCAGACCTTCCCCGAGTTGAACCGCGACCACCTGCCATGATTCTGCACTCACAATATCAGGAAATGAGTTGATCAGGCTCACCGCAAGTTATTCATGGCAGCAGTCCCAAGTAGGTACTCGGGTTCAATTCGGACAAGTTAACTATGCATCCGTGTCTTATCACAGAATGGTCCTAACAATCTTACTACCCTAGCTAACATATACTTAAACTATAGCACATTTAGACAGTCAATCAGCAGATAAACACAACCAACAATCAATTCAATCAAACACAAGCAAATCCATGGACCAACCTGGCTCTGATACCAATTAGTGTAACGCCCTCCCTTGTATGCATCCAAGAGAGTCGTTTGCTAAGCGGAATTAGAGTCGTTAACGTCACAAGAGCAAACAAAGAATCTCATAGCAGTATACAAATCCGTAAGGCATTTCAAGAGTTCTTATAACTTCTGTTTGGGCGATAAAAAATATTTCAAGTGATTTAGAAAGAGCACGTTTGGGGCTTCGCGTGCGTATAAAATAATAGTAAATCCGAGTTCGTTTGCTCATAAAAACACCACCCGTAAGGTGCACTGTAAAAATTTCAGCACATAAGTCTTTCAAAAATTCCTTTCACAGACTTTTTCCAAAATAGCCGCTGTTTATAACAGTTCAAGATAAAATAGAGATGATAGAGTGTACAGTCATCCAAGAGTACCAAAACATCAATCATTACAGTCATCCAAACAATCAAAACAGCAACAGCGAAAATCCACGCATCAGCAATCAACAGCAAACATCACTCCTTCAAGTGCTTTTACGTCCTCCTGCCATTTTGGAAAAATAGCAGCCCCGAAGGGGGTGAGAATAATCCCAGTAGTGTGGCAACAAAACCAGTAATATAACAGTATTAACTAGGCACAAAATCATAAACAGTCACTTCAACATATCCTTGTCCCTTTTCCTTTTTCCTTTTCATCATATTCATATATTGCGTATATAACGCCTTTCCTTTGCGCTTTTAGCACCGTCGTGCGCGCACTTCACAGTGGAATCAAATATCCCTTGGCACCTGAGCTCCATGTGGATTCCAACTGTGGGCCTATGCGGACTGATGCCAAGTGTCCCATACCCCGGTACCTTGGGGATGCCTATATGATGCTTGCTCAAACACATGGTCCTGTACATAACTATTCTAAACAAGGCCTATATGATTTTGATACATGCATGTCATGCTATGCTTTCACACACAAAGCGTAAAAATGCGGTATGATGTAAGGTGCATGCTTATATACCTTTCATATGCGTTATGCTGCCACATAACGTCTTTACCTCATAATCATATAGCCATCACGGCACATTTTTGGCAGTTTCCTTTCATCATAATGGAACATAATATTTTTACGGCATATGGAGCATCATGTCACAATTTTATACCAGTAGTCAATAGTCACATTAGGCAATATCGCCTGACACTTACCTTTGCGTGCCTTAAATATTACCAAACAGCAGCGAAGTATCTCACTTCTTAGGCGCACCTAAATCAATTACAACCAATCATTTACAGTGGCTATTTACAGCAGAAACAGTGAGCATACAGCAGCGTTTTTACAGCAGAAAACAGTGACGTTTGTGCTTAAAACAGTGAGCAGAAACAGTGAGTTGTTCTTTAAAACAGTGAGCAGAAAACAGTGGTATTTTCCTAAAAACAGTGGACAGAAACAGTGACGTTTTACAGCAGGAAAACGGTGAACGTACAGCAGAAACAGTGACTATTTTGAAACAGAAACAGTGACTCTTTGGACATCAACAGTGGCAGAAATAGTGGCATAGGAATGTTAAAACAGTGACATAAATAGTGACTTTTGAACATCAAAACAGTGGCATGAGTAGTGGTGTTTATGCATCAAAACAGTGACATGAATGGTACATTTTTGAGCATTAAAACAGTAGCATAAATCATGGTTTTTGGACATTTAAACAGTGGCATATTATGGACTAAAACAATGGCATTTTATGCATAAAACAGTGGCATATTATGGACTAAAACAGTGAGCATTTTATGCATAAAACAGTGGCATATGGTGACTAAAACAGTGGCATTTGTGTGCATAAAACAGTGGCATATGATGACTAAAACAGTGGCATTTGTGTGCATAAAACAGTGGCATATGATGACTAAAACAGTGGCATTTGTGTGCAGAAACAGTGGCATATAATGTGCAGAAACAGTGGCATGTATGTGCAGAAACAGTGGCATATAATGTGCAGAAACAGTGGCATATAATGTGCAGAAACAGTGGCATATAATGTGCAGAAACAGTGGCATATAATGTGCAGAAACAGTGGCATATAATGTGCAGAAACAGTGGCATATAATGTGCAGAAACAGTGGCATTTGAATGGTGATTTTGAGGAACCGAAACAGTGATCATTTTATCATCAAAACAGTGGCACATTCATAGGGAAACAGTGGCATATGCATACAGAACAGTGGCATACATATCCCTCCAAACAGTGGCATATTCATACAAAAACAGTGGCATATATCTTAAGCATGACCATGAGACTT
>JAVKPL010010972.1:22500-25000 GCA_032173675.1 Gastrolobium villosum | reverse complement strand
ATGCCTGCTCCCCCAATATATGTGTATATATATAATAGCCTTACATGCAGTTGCCAGTTTCGTTCAACTAGATACCTTTTTTCTGAGGAGGAAGACGTCCAAATTCGGACCTAGAAATTGAATTCCGGTATGATTTTTTGCATGCATGCTTGGAAAAACCATATCTTACTGTTCCCAAAGTTTCATGATTTTTCCGAGTGGGATTAATTTATTATTAATTTTTCAAGAGGCGTAATTTGAGAAAATCTGAAAAAAAATGGAAAATCGTACCCAGGCATCGAATTTTGATCTGGTTTTTTGCAAGCATCCATGCTTAAACAGATCCCCCACCCCACCCCCCTCCCTCCAAGTTTCATCGGATTTCATGGAAGGATTGATTTCTAATGAATTTTTGGAGCGGATGATGCCTGCTCCCCCCATATGTAATAGGCTTATATGCATTTGCCAATTTTGCACAAGTAGACCACTTTTTTTGCGAGGAGGAAGAAGGCCCAATTTGTAGAGGGTGGCCATCCGATCAAGACTAACCAGAGAATCGTTACGCCCACCCTATTTTTGCCAAATTCCATCGTTTAGACCACTTTTTCGGGGCCTGAAATATTTTTTATCGATCCCTGAACAGGCGAAAATTGAGAAAATCCGAAAAAATGGAAAAGCATACCCCGGCATCGAATTTTGATCTGGTTTCTTTGCAGGCGTCCATACTTAAATATATCCAACATCCCATCCAAGTTTCATTGGATTTCGTGGAGAATTTCTTCATTGATCTGAATAACATAACTCCACACATAACAGCCTCATTACTTTATAACTGACTCATTAATCATTGATATGAATAACATAACTCCACACATAACAACCTCATTACTTTATAACTGACTCATTAATATCAATCAATGAATAACATAACTCCACACATGACAGCCTCATTACTCCACACATAACAGCCTCATTACTTTATAACTGACTCATTAATATCAATCAATGAATAACATAACTCCACACATAACAGCCTCATTACTTTATAACTAACTCATTAATATCATCCAAGTTTCATCCCGCATCGCAATCCTCTTCATTGATCTGAATAACATAACTCCACACGTAACAGCCTCATTACTTTATAACTGACTCATTAATCATTGATATGAATAACATAACTCCACACATAACAGCCTCATTACTTTATAACTAACTCATTAATATCATCCAAGTTTCATCCCGCATCGCAATCCTCTTCATTGATCTGAATAACATAACTCCACACGTAACAGCCTCATTACTTTATAACTGACTCATTAATCATTGATATGAATAACATAACTCCACACATAACAGCCTCATTACTTTATAACTAACTCATTAATATCATCCAAGTTTCATCCCGCATCGCAATCCTCTTCATTGATCTGAATAACTTAACTCCACACGTAACAGCCTCATTACTTTATAACTGACTCATTAATCATTGATATGAATAACATAACTCCACACATAACAGCCTCATTACTTTATAACTAACTCATTAATATCATCCAAGTTTCATCCCGCATCGCAATCCTCTTCATTGATCTGAATAACATAACTCCACACGTAACAGCCTCATTACTTTATAACTGACTCATTAATCATTGATATGAATAACATAACTCCACACATAACAGCCTCATTACTTTATAACTAACTCATTAATATCATCCAAGTTTCATCCCGCATCGCAATCCTCTTCATTGATCTGAATAACTTAACTCCACACGTAACAGCCTCATTACTTTATAACTGACTCATTAATCATTGATATGAATAACATAACTCCACACATAACAGCCTCATTACTTTATAACTAACTCATTAATATCATCCAAGTTTCATCCCGCATCGCAATCCTCTTCATTGATCTGAATAACATAACTCCACACGTAACAGCCTCATTACTTTATAACTGACTCATTAATCATTGATATGAATAACATAACTCCACACATAACAGCCTCATTACTTTATAACTAACTCATTAATATCATCCAAGTTTCATCCCGCATCGCAATCCTCTTCATTGATCTGAATAACTTAACTCCACACGTAACAGCCTCATTACTTTATAACTGACTCATTAATCATTGATATGAATAACATAACTCCACACATAACAGCCTCATTACTTTATAACTAACTCATTAATATCATCCAAGTTTCATCCCGCATCGCAATCCTCTTCATTGATCTGAATAACTTAACTCCACACGTAACAGCCTCATTACTTTATAACTGACTCATTAATCATTGATATGAATAACATAACTCCACACATAACAGCCTCATTACTTTATAACTAACTCATTAATATCATCCAAGTTTCATCCCGCATCGCAATCCTCTTCATTGATCTGAATAACATAACTCCACACGTAACAGCCTCATTACTTAATAACTGACTCATTAATCATTGATATGAATAACATAACTCCACACATAACAGCCTCATTACTTTATAACTAAC
>JAVKPL010010972.1:12500-15000 GCA_032173675.1 Gastrolobium villosum | reverse complement strand
TGAGGTGCAAGGATCTGTTTTGGGGGTCTGAACCATTGGTACTGCCGCATTTTTCTTTCCAGTTCAAATTCGTTGGGGCTGGTATATTGTGAGGGCAGCAAAGTTCACTTCTCCTTGGCCACAGCTGGTCATCTGTAAGTCTTGTTTGTTTTTTATTTTCATTTTTTCCTTATACCATGTAACTGTGCAGTCTGTCTTGCTGCTGGTTCATGGGTAAATCAAAGAACAAAAAGACTGCATTGGCTCGTAGAGCCAGTCCCTCATCTGCTAGAGGGGTGGCTAAAAAGATCGGGGTGCAAGACATGCCCACTGATGTGCCAGAATCATTGTCTACACCTGCACGCCAAGTGTTCGACAAAATGCCTCTGAAAACCGTGAATGCAGAAGTCACTCTTCCTGCACAGCAGGTGCTTGATGAAACGCCAACGAAAACCTTGGGACTTGAGAACTCTTATAGTGGTTCAAGAACGCTTGGTTATGAGGATTCAATCTCAGTTGAAGAAGAATCACCTTCTATTAGTGATAGCTCTCCTCCTACTGATAATCCAATCTCCCAAGAGGCAAACAACAATGCTACTGCCACTCCATGGGTCAATCTGTTTAAAGATAATAGGCTGCCCTCCAAAGGCTTTACTCTGGAATTTACACCAGGAGCTGAAGATGAAATCTTGTTGGAAATGCAAGATATCAGCTCTCTTGAAACCACTTGGGGATACAGCCTAATTGGCTATGTTGCTGGTCGATTCCCAGGGAAAAAAGCGCTCATGGAAGCTTGTAAAAAATGGAATGTTCCATTCTCTTATTCAGTACATGAGAGTGGATGGCTTGTGTTTAAATTCAATGATGAGGACAGCATGAACAAGGTGCTAACAGAGGGGCCTTATTTTGTCTTCCAGCGTCCCTTATTGTTAAAAACAATGCCACCATTCTTTAACTTTGGCAATGAAGAACTTAGCAGAATTTCGGTGTGGGTGAAACTAAGAAATCTACCATTGGAGCTTTGGAACTCTCAAGCGCTTGGCAAGATACTATCGAAAGTGGGCAAGCCACTCCGTACGGACCAGCTTACTGCCACCTTGGGGTCTATCTCTTTTGCTAGAGCCCTGGTCGAAGTTGATGCAGCGAACGAACTTATACATGAAGTTCGATTCAAACTTCCTAATGGTCGTTCCTGCACCCAGATAATTGAATATGAAAATGCACCAGCCTTTTGTAGCAATTGCAAGATGATTGGTCATGGCCTAGATAAATGCAAAGCTGCAGGTGTGGGGAAAAAGTCACAAGCAGGAGCTGCAGGCAAAGACATTTCTGTTAATGCTAGCACCCAACAAGATATCCCAACAGCAACCGAGGCAACAACAACAAAAGAAATAGCAGCTGTTGCAGCTTTAAGTGAAGAAACAGCATCCGATGCAGTAGCTACTGAAGCAACAACAACTGAACCAATAGCAACAAAACCAACAGCAGCTGAACCAAACAAAGCTTCTGAGCGCAGTTCTGTTCAGACCAGTGCGGCCAAGGTTATAACTGATGATGATGGCTTTGTTTCCCCTAAAACTAAGGTAAGAAACAAATCAAAAAAAACTCAGTTGGTGGCCAATAAAGAGAAACAACAAAAAGAGACTCAATTAGAACCAGAGAGAAAGGCTATATCCAAGATTCATAAACGTGCCGGGGAGTCCTCTTCCCGTCATCCCTTATGATTATATCCTCCTGGAATATCAGAGGCTTTCACTTGCCTCTGAAACATCTAGGGATGCAGCACTTCCTTTGCAGCAAAGGAGTGGATGTCATGGCAATTCTTGAAACAAAGCTTGATGCTGCATCTCTTTCTGAAATTATGCAAAGAAAATTCATAGATTGGGACTTTGTCCACAATTTTGAACACCATGATGCTGGCCGTATTTTAATCCTTTGGAAATCCGATAGAGTTCATCTTACTGTCTTGGATTCCAACTCCCAACTCATACATTGTGCAATAAGGTGCAGAGTTACTGCTAAAGAATCCCAGGTCTCTTTCATTTATGGCCTTCATTCTGTAATTGCTAGAAGACCGCTTTGGGATCGTCTTATGCATATTGGCTCATCCATTGATGTTCCTTGGCTTCTGATGGGGGACTTTAATAGTGTGCTTTCCCCCCAAGACAGAATCCATGGAAATCCCATCTCAGCCTATGAAATGGAAGATTTTTCCAACTGCTGTGCAACTTTGACACTAGAAGGACTGAACAGTCATGGTACAAATTTCTCTTGGACGAATGGGAGGGTCTGGAGTAAGCTTGATCGAGCTATTTGTAACCATCAATGGTTTGATCAATTCCAATATTCATCTGCTACTATTGATTGCTTCGAGTCAATTTCTGATCATGCATCTATACTGGTGAATACTGAGTTGGCTGTTGTTAGAGGTAATACTCCTTTTAAATTCAGTAATGCTATTGTTGATCATGATTCCTTTGCAGCCATTATTACTGAGAGATGGGGATGCCCTCAATTTGGT
>JAVKPL010010972.1:5000-7500 GCA_032173675.1 Gastrolobium villosum | reverse complement strand
GATTGATTTCTAATGAATTTTTGGAGCGGATGATGCCTGCTCCCCCAATATATGTGTATATATATAATAGCCTTACATGCAGTTGCCAGTTTCGTTCAACTAGATACCTTTTTTCTGAGGAGGAAGACGTCCAAATTCGGACCTAGAAATTGAATTCCGGTATGATTTTTTGCATGCATGCTTGGAAAAACCATATCTTACTGTTCCCAAAGTTTCATGATTTTTCCGAGTGGGATTAATTTATTATTAATTTTTCAAGAGGCGTAATTTGAGAAAATCTGAAAAAAAAATGGAAAATCGTACCCAGGCATCGAATTTTGATCTGGTTTTTTGCAAGCATCCATGCTTAAACAGATCCCCCACCCCACCCCACCCCCCCCCCCCCCCTCCAAGTTTCATCGGATTTCATGGAAGGATTGATTTCTAATGAATTTTTGGAGCGGATGATGCCTGCTCCCCCAATATATGTGTATATATATAATAGCCTTACATGCAGTTGCCAGTTTCGTTCAACTAGATACCTTTTTTCTGAGGAGGAAGACGTCCAAATTCGGACCTAGAAATTGAATTCCGGTATGATTTTTTGCATGCATGCTTGGAAAAACCATATCTTACTGTTCCCAAAGTTTCATGATTTTTCCGAGTGGGATTAATTTATTATTAATTTTTCAAGAGGCGTAATTTGAGAAAATCTGAAAAAAAATGGAAAATCGTACCCAGGCATCGAATTTTGATCTGGTTTTTTGCAAGCATCCATGCTTAAACAGATCCCCCACCCCACCCCACCCCCACCCCCTCCCTCCAAGTTTCATCGGATTTCATGGAAGGATTGATTTCTAATGAATTTTTGGAGCGGATGATGCCTGCTCCCCCCATATGTAATAGGCTTATATGCATTTGCCAATTTTGCACAAGTAGACCACTTTTTTTGCGAGGAGGAAGAAGGCCCAATTTGTAGAGGGTGGCCATCCGATCAAGACTAACCAGAGAATCGTTACGCCCACCCTATTTTTGCCAAATTCCATCGTTTAGACCACTTTTTGGGGGCCTGAAATATTTTTTATCGATCCCTGAACAGGCGAAAATTGAGAAAATCCGAAAAAATGGAAAAGCATACCCCGGCATCGAATTTTGATCTGGTTTCTTTGCAGGCGTCCATACTTAAATATATCCAACATCCCATCCAAGTTTCATTGGATTTCGTGGAGAATTTCTTCATTGATCTGAATAACATAACTCCACACATAACAGCCTCATTACTTTATAACTGACTCATTAATCATTGATATGAATAACATAACTCCACACATAACAACCTCATTACTTTATAACTGACTCATTAATATCAATCAATGAATAACATAACTCCACACATGACAGCCTCATTACTCCACACATAACAGCCTCATTACTTTATAACTGACTCATTAATATCAATCAATGAATAACATAACTCCACACATAACAGCCTCATTACTTTATAACTGACTCATTAATCATTGATATGAATAACATAACTCAACACATAACAGCCTCATTACTTTATAACTGACTCATTAATATCAATCAATGAATAACATAACTCCACACGTAACAGCCTCATTACTTTATAACTGACTCATTAATCATTGATGTGAATAACATAACTCCACACATAACAGCCTCAGTACTTTATAACTAACTCATTAATATCATCCAAGTTTCATCCCGCATCGCAATCCTCTTCATTGATCTGAATAACATAACTCCACACGTAACAGCCTCATTACTTTATAACTGACTCATTAATCATTGATGTGAATAACATAACTCCACACGTAACAGCCTCAGTACTTTATAACTAACTCATTAATATCATCCAAGTTTCATCCCGCATCGCAATCCTCTTCATTGATCCGAATAACATAACTCCACACGTAACAGCCTCATTACTTTATAGACTCATTAATCATTGATGTGAATAACATAACTCCACACGTAACAGCCTCATTACTTTATAACTAACTCATTAATATCATCCAAGTTTCATCCCGCATCGCAATCCTCTTCATTGATCTGAATAACATAACTCCACACGTAACAGCCTCATTACTTTATAACTGACTCATTAATCATTGATGTGAATAACATAACTCCACACGTAACAGCCCCATTGCTTTATAAATGACTGGTGCACCTCCTACCACCAGGTTTCATCCCGCATCAGGCGCACCTCGTGGGGCACCAAGTCAAGCATCCGGGGCATCCACACGCACCAGGTGCACCACTTTATAACTGACTCATTAATCTTTGATATGAATAACATAACTCCACACATAACAGGCACCATCCGCTGCACCACTCTGGGCATCAGGTGCGCCTCGTCAGGCACCAGGAGCGCCACGCCTGCCACCGGGTGCGCCTCGTCGGGCACCAACCCGTTCACCACGCCCGGCATCCTCAGCGCCACGCCTGGCACCATTGCGCATTGATCAGGCACATAACTCCACACAGGTGCGCC